>JAIUZE010007926.1:0-56310 GCA_022085475.1 Heliosperma pusillum | reverse complement strand
TGCTGTTGAGGCTAAGTTTGGAGTGTTTGTGCTTTGCTGTAACACTTGAAACCTGTCTCTAAACCAGTCTTTGAGTCCCTTCTCTTGTGCTTTGCTGTAGGGGAGCTTTTCTAAGTCATATCTTTTGAATTTCAGCTGATATAGGTCATTCTCTCTGAAACAGCCTCCATTTCTATTTGAGTTGTTTTCAGTTTAAGTAGACTTAACTAAACTTCCCTTAAACTCACAAGTCATAGTAGTTTACACTTCAAATTGATTATCAGAGCTTTGGTTAAGAGTCTTAGTGAGTTCATTTTCCCTAACTACATTTAAAAACACAAAAATAGCCCAATGAGTGAAGAGAGACTGGCAGGAGTAGAAGCAAGGATGGAGGATCTGGCTGGGATTGTAACCACCCTAACCAGAACCCTGGACCAGGTAATAGGCAACCATTTGCTTGCTGGAGGAAGAGGCAGAGGACGTGGAAGAGGCCAAGGAGGAGGCAGAGGAAGACCACCTAATGATGAAGAGTATCCAGACTCAGATGACTCAACAAGAAGCAGAGCTTCCATCCACAGGCACATAGACAAGCATCTTAAGGTAGATATCCCTGAGTTTTCTGGTAGTCTTAATCCTGATGACTTGTTAGAATGGCTAAGAGAAGTATAAAGGATCTTTGAGTACAAAGGATACAATGATTCTAAGTCTTTTAAAGTAGCCATCCTTAAACTGAAAGGGTATGCTTCCCTTTGGTATGAAACCATGAAAGGGTTAAGGGCTAGGGAAGGTAAAGAACCCATCAAGTCTTGGACTAAACTGAAAAAGAAACTACTAGACAAGTTTGTTGCTAAGGATTACACCCAGGATCTGTTTATCAAATTGTCTAAGTTGAAACAAGGAGACAAACCTGTTGAATCTTATCTGAGAGAGTTTGAACAACTCACCTTACAGTGTGATATAAATGAGAAACCTGAGCAAAGGATTGCTAGGTACTTAGAGGGTCTAGATAAGAACATTGCTAACAAGGTTAGGATGCAACCTCTGTGGTCATTTGATGATGTTGTCAACTTATCCCTGAGAATTGAAAAGATAGGAAAGACTAAGCCTGTTACACCAAAACCTGTTAGGCCTTTTCAAACCAGACCTTATAGTGGGTTGAGAACCATGGATACCCCTAAGACAGCACCCCCACCTACCTTAGACAAGGGAAAGGGCATCATGGGTCAAAAGCCAAGCACTTCATTGACTGAGAACAGAATTAGGTGCTTCCAATGTCAAGGCTATGGACATTTCAGGAAGGATTGCCCTTCTAAGAAGACCTTAACTATAATGGAGGTTGAGGCTTGGGAGAAAGAAGGTCTAGTTGAGTATGAAAGGGATGAGCCTGAGGTTGAAGAAGTGGTGAGTGAGGAAGAAGAGTTAGTCAGGAGGCAATAGTGGCACTCCCTGACACAGGCCACAGCTTAGTCCTATGGAGAGTAATGCATTCACAACATATACCTTTGGAGGAGGATCAAAGGTCCCTCATTTTCAGAAGCAGATGCACTATACAAGGGAGGGTTTGTAACCTTATTATAGATGGAGGTAGTTGTACCAATGTGGCCTCTGTTACTATGGTTGATAAGCTGAAGTTGAGCACTCAAGAGCACCCTCATCCCTATAAGTTGAGATGGCTGAGTAAGGGAGCAGAGGTTAAGGTGGATAAGCAATGTATGGTCCCATTCTCCATTGGAAGTGTGTACAAAGATGAGGTATTGTGTGATGTGGTTCCAATGGATGCCTGTCACTTGTTATTAGGAAGGCCATGGGAGTTTGATAAAAGCTCCATACACCAAGGAAGAAGCAACACCTATTCCTTCAAGCATGGGAGCAGGAAGGTGACATTAGCCCCCTTGCCACCACATCAGAAGAGCTATGGGAGTCCAAGCATGGCTGAAGACTTTAGTGGAGTTGTGTTTCTGTCTGAGTCAGCAATGGTCAAAGAGTGTAGTGAAGAGCAACCTATATTAATGCTGCTATCAAAAGAAGTTCAGGAAGAGGAGTCTAAATTAATCCCTGCAGAAGTTAAGCCCCTCATTGATCAGTTCAAGGAAGTGTTCCCAGAGGAACTTCCTGATGGCTTACCCCCTTTAAGAGGAATTGAACACCAAATAGACCTTGTGCCAGGGTCTGTACTACCAAATAGACCAGCCTATAGATGTGATCCTAAGGCTACACAAGAGCTGTAGAAGCAAGTTGGAGAGTTGATGAGTAAACGGTTTGTAAGGGAGTCATTAAGCCCTTGTGCTGTACCTGCATTGTTGGTTCCTAAGAAGGATGGGACTTGGAGGATGTGCATAGATAGCAGGGCTATCAACAACATCACAGTTAAGTATAGGTTCCCTATACCTAGGCTTGATGACATGTTGGATGAGCTGAGTGGCTCAAGGTTCTTTTCTAAGATTGATTTGAGGCAAGGTTACCATCAATTAAGGATCAGGGAGGGAGATGAGTGGAAGACAGCTTTCAAAACAAAACATGGCCTTTATGAGTGGCTTGTCATGCCCTTTGGCCTGTTAAATGCCCCAAGTACCTTCATGAGATTAATGACAGAAGTGCCCAGGCCTTGCCTAGGGAGATTTGTGGTGGTATACTTTGATGATATTCTCATCTACATCAAGAGTAAGGATGATCATTTGAGGCATCTTGAGGTTGTGTTTGAAATACTTAAGGATAGCAAGCTCTTTGGGAAACTTGAGAAATGCACTTTCATGACTGAGGAAGTCAAGTTTCTAGGATATGTGGTGTCTGGTAGAGGCATTTTAGTTGATCTAGATAAGATCATTGTTGTCCAGTCTTGGCCTATCCCTAGGAATATCACAGAAGTAAGAGGGTTCCATGGCTAAGCATCATTCTACAGAAGATTCATTAAGACTTTCAGCACCATTGCAGCACTCCTCACTGAATGCATGAAGAAGGGAGAGTTCACTTGGACTGAGAATGCTTTGCAAGCTTTCAAACACACGAAGAAACTCTTGTGCAGTGCCCCTATCCTCAGGTTGCCAGACTTTAACAGCCTATTTGAGGTTGAATGTGATGCAAGTGGAGTGGGGATTGGAGCTGTCCTTATCCAAGAAAAGAAACCTGTAGCTTATTTCAGTGAAAAGCTAAGTGGTGCTAAGCTGAACTATTCTACATATGACAAAGAATTCTATGCTCTTGTCAGAGCTTTAAGGCATTGGAGTCATTACCTGAAGCCCAAGCCTTTTGTCTTACACTCTGATCATGAGGCATTGAAGTACATAGGAGGCCAACATAAGCTCAGTCATAGGTAGGGCTGTACACCGGTCCAAACCCGACCCTGACCGGACCGGACCGGCTCAGACCGGGGACCGGCTGTCTCTGAAATACTGACCCGCAGACCGGACCTTGGGGCTTGGGGACCGGACCGAGACCGACCCTTAGGTCCGGTCCAAACCCGGATGATGACCCTGACCGGCAGATAAAGAGTAAATTACTCTATATCAATGTCAGTGACCGGCAAAAGAGCAGCAGCAGTAGTAACATTAGCAGCAAAAAATGTACACATACTGACATACATACTCTATCGTACTTAACAATGTTAACATTAGCAAGTAGCAACTAGGGTACTTTTTCTAGCAGTAGTAAGAAGTTCTTACTAGATCATCTAGTCTAGTCTAGTCTAGATGAACCAAGTTGTTATTCTAGCTTGTGTTGACGTAGTGTACTTTTTCTTCTTTCACTAGATAGCTAAGTTTAGGATAATGTCCAGTTATTGTTAATTCAATTATACTCCGTGTGTCCCAAAACTCCCAATATAATTATCTAAACAAACATAAAAATAGTACTTAACCACAAATAAATCAAATGACTTGTTATTTGTGTACGTAAACAAATAATATAGCGTCTTATGCCTCTTGCCGCATTATATAAACTTATTAAAAACAATCTCTCATAGTCTTAAAAATAACAAATAATATACCAAAATCAATGAACTAATTCAACTATTCAAGTGTCTAATAAAAAACTTTAGAAATTAGAACTATCCGATCGATCTACGATCCTTCAAATCTTCAATGATAAGCAACGTCGAAGACTCCAAAGTCCGAAAAATCGTCATGGTCCGTCAACAATTGTTGTATTCTCCAACTCTAGTCAAAATAAATAATAAGTTTAAAATACTAAACAATAAGTATATATATGTATATATATTTAAAATAACTTATAAAAGATGAGTAGCTGACCTTGTTCGAATTTTTCTAATTCTTTCAACTTGGCCTCTACGTTAAGTCCACTTTCGTCTCTCGGACGAATCCAATCTTGGGTACATAAAAGCGCTTCCACAAGCTTTATTAACATAAGATAAATAAAATATAAAACGATTATGATATGACTAACACAAAATAAGTTGTATAAAAGTAATGGTAAGAAAGAATTTAATTAGAGATCACCTTAGAAGACAAAGAACTTCTAAATGGAGTGAGGTGACGACGACCGGCACTAAATGTGGATTCTGAAGCTACCGTAGAAATAGGCATTCCCAAAACATCACGAGCCATGCGTGCTAAAATTGGATACCTATGACCATTTAATTTCCACCATGTCAATATATGACACCCTTGCTCATGTTCACCAGGCATCTCATCCAAATACCTATCAAACTCGGACTTAGAATATCCACCACCATTACCTCTTAGCCGAACTTGCATTTCAATGGATTTTTTGAAATCTAATAAGTCATCTTGTCCAACGGTAGACTCTAAATCGTCATTTTGAGTAGTAGAAGAGCCATACAATCGCCTATACTCATCAAAAAGATCAATTGCTTTTTTGTACACTTCATCTTTCAACTTCTCATCTTTAGGTGCCCCATATATACGAGTGAAAGCAAATTTTAATCCCACTAACTTCACCGTGGGATCAAGAATAGCACCCATATATAGTAACACATTCATTTTCTCCACATCCCCCCAATACTTGTCAAATTTCTCCTTCATCGTAGATGCCATAACTCTAAAATCCGCATTATTGCTTTTACCCCACTTATTTAATTGTTCAAGGACACGAGCAATGTAGAAAAAAGTAGAATTACTAGAAACATACAATGAACCAGAAACGTCATCTGTCAAGACTTTAAAATCTTCCAAGAATTTTACTAATTATTCCACAACAAGCCAATCATAATCGCTAGGACAACCAGAATTTTCAATTGTCTCTTCAATTAGATTGCCATATTCATCTACATACTCAACACTTGAATCAAGGTCATCACCACGGGGATTAATCGGAACATCAATATCACCAAATGCATCCTTATATTTCAAGGCAGTATTTAACATGGTAAATGTAGAATTCCATCTAGTAGGACAATCAAGAGATAACTCTAACTTACATATTGTATACTTGCGAGCACATTGTTTGAAGTATTGTTTCCTATTTGGGGAGCTCAAAGCAAACTTAACCGCATACCTTACCTTATTTATGGACTTTTTATTCACTTTCAACCCATCCCATACAATAAGGTTAATTATGTGGGCTGCACATCTCACATGCATATAATTCCCTCTAGCGACTAAGTTTTGCTTCCTTTGAAGAAGGTTTTTCAATTCTACACATGCCGTGTCGTTTGAACTAGCATTATCAACTGTCAAGGTAAACACTTTATCCTCCAACCCCCACGATTTAAAGCAATCCTCAAGAACATTAGCAATATCTTTACCCTTATGACTATAGATCGGGCAAAAGACAATGATATTCTTATGATAGGTTCAATCATTATCAACAAAGTGTGCAGTTAAACACATATAATTGATTTTTTGAATGCTTGTCCATGTGTCAGTGGTAAATGATACTCTTTGACATGACTTTATAAACAGCTCTTTTAGTTTTGCCTTTTCATCCAAGTAAAGTTGGTAAACATCTCGAGCAATAGTAACGCGGGATGAAATTTTAAAGGAAGGACAAGTTACAGTCATAAGACGGGTAAAACCGGGTTTTTCAACAAACCTAAATGGCAACTCATCAACCACAATCATATAAACCACAGCTTCCCTAACCTTGTTCAAATCCAAAGTCCAACCCCTTAGATGACCTTCCCCGTCGTTACCAAATCTATCAAAAACTAGCTCAGTTTGTTTCCCTTTTGATTTATTTATAGGGGCATCAGGATTAGCCGGACAATTGTTCCAATGATTTTTTATATTTTTTGAACCATTTTTATTACCATCCGACGCAAATTTTTTATTCTCACAATAAATACATTCAGACCTTCGCTTACCATGTTCCATGTAATCACGAAAATGCACCCAATAACCAGCTTTCCTATTAACTTTGATATATTCACGCCCTTCAACTGGAGGTCGAGGGTGTAACAAAGCATTCCGTGATTGCTCTTTAGGTTCCGATATATAATCATCGTCACTTACATGAGTTTCATCACCGTCTAAATTGACGCAAGATCTTCTTCTTTTGTGTATTGTACTCTCCATCTACAAAATATAATTCAAAATTTATTTAATTACGAATTACGATAATTATGTAATGATACTAACACGCAGAAAACATTACACACTACACAATAATAATCAATGGTACACCGTACACGTATGATATACTCATATACTAACACACTATCAGACAATCAGTACAGCACTAAGCCACTTGACAGATTGACAGCACTACACGTCTACACTACAGTGCTACACGCCTACACCGTACACGAATTACGAATTACGATAAGTATGATATACTATACCCACTAACAGACTACTACACTACACGCCTACACTATACCCATTACCCACTAATATTATTTGTATGAATAAAAAAATGGTACAGCCCTAGCCCCTAGCCCCTAGCCCCTAGTCAGCCGTACACTATACCCACTAGTATAAGTTATACCCACTTTGCGTTCACAGGAAGAATACAAATAATATTAGTACACTATATTAGTACACTAAACTATCATAATATTGAATTCAAGTTCTAATTATCCAAGTTCTAAATTCTAATCATCCAAGTTCAAATTATTCATGTAATTATATCATACAAGAAAACAATATATAACCAAAATATACTAATATTGAATTCAATAGAAGAATACCTATAAATATTGTTGGAGTTCTTCACAAATAAAGAGGTTGGAGATGAAAAAAAGAAAGAAACGTATGAAGGTATGATTGTATGAATGTATGAATGTGGAGGTAGTAAGGGATTAGGGTTTAATATAAATAATAAATCATAATTACTTTATTTCCTATTTATGAGAAGGTAGTTTAAGAGGTAAAGATTTAATTGGATTTTGGAAGATTAGAATTTGGAAAGTTGGAATTTGTAAATTTGGAAATATGACGTCCGGTCCATCCACCGGGTTCACCGGGTCGACCCCGGTTTAGACCGGCTAGGACCGGTGGACCGGTTCTCAACTTTGCTCAACCCGCAGACCGGACCTGAGGCTGACCGGTCCGGTCCGGTCCGACCCTTCCGGTCCGGGCAGGTCCGGTTCACCGGTCCGGGTGAGATTCTGTACAGCCCTAGTCATAGGCATGCTAAGTGGGTGGAGTTCCTCCAGTCATTCACCTTTTCTAGCAAATACAAAGAGGGCAAACAGAATGTGGTGGCTGATGCATTATCTAGGAGGTACACTCTGCTATCAACTATGGAGCAAAGGGTTCTTGGCTTTGAGTTCATGAAGGACATGTATCAAGAAGATCCAGACTTTGCAGAAGATTGGTTGGCACAGAAAGAGGGAACAAGGACCATTGATTCACCCTACACTTTGCAAAATGGATTCTTGTTCAAAGGAAACAAGCTGTGTGTTCCCAGAGGATCTTATAGGAGTCTATTGATCAAGGAGGTACATGGAAGTGGCCTTGGAGGACACTTTGGGGTTCAGAAAACTGTGGACATACTACAGGATCAATTCTACTGGCCTAAGATGATGGGAGAAGTCCAAATAGTGCTCAGAAGGTGTGGAGTTTGTCAAAAGGCCAAGAGTTCTTTTCAAGCAGGACCTTACACTCCCCTACCAGTCCCATGTAGGCCTTGGGAAGATGTAAGTATGGATTTCATAGTAGCATTACCTAGGACAGCAAGAGGGAAAGATTCTATCATGGTGGTTGTGGATAGGTTCAGTAAGATGGCACATTTCATTGCTTGCAAGAAGACTGAGGATGCTGTGAGTGTAGCAGAGCTATACCTTGATGAGGTGGTGAGGTTACATGGAGTCCCAAGGACTATTGTGTCTGACAAAGACACAAAGTTTATGAGCCATTTCTGGAGAACATTGTGGAAGATGTTTAACACTAGGATGTTGTTTAGTACCTCCCATCATCCTCCAACAGATGGCCAAACTGAGGTGACCAACAAGACCTTGGGAAGGATCTTAAAGTGTATAGTCAGCAAATCTCTCAAGGATTGGGACTTGAAGTTGGCTCAAGCAGAGTTCTCTTTCAATAGAGCTCCATCAGCAGCCACAGGCCACTCCCCCTTTGAAATGGTCTATGGTACTAACCCCTTAATGCCTTTGAGTTTGTCTAATGTGTGCAGGTCAGAGATCCACTATGATGCCAAGAAAAGGGTGGAACAAATGCTAAAACTCCATGAATCAGTCAGAAAACAAATTGAGAAAACTAATGACCTATACAAGAAGAATGCCAAGGTTCCTAAGACCAAGAAAGATTTTGCACCAGGAGACTTAGTATGGATCAACTTAAGGAAATAAAGGTTCCCTTCCAAGAGAAAGAATAAGCTAGAGCCAAGGGCAGATGGTCCTTTTCAAGTCATAGAGAAAATAGGTCCTAATGCCTACCGAATTGATCTACCAGGAGAGTATGCAGTTCATGGAACATTCAATGTTGGGGATCTTAGTCCCTTCTATGAAGACTCCGAGGGAGAGGAAGACACAGGCTTAAGGTCAAGCCCTTTTCAACCTGGGGAGGCTGCAGCAGGAGCTCACCCAAGGGACCTTGATGATCAAGCCACAAACAAGACAAGCCTGACCCCAAGGACCCCTCAGATGGAAGCTCGAGTTACAAGGTCTAAACAACAAGCTATGTCAAGCCAAGATCAAGACAGGCCAAGCCACACCAGTGAGGAAGACAGTCCAGGGCTCAACAACCCATGCCAAGCCCCAACACAACCCACATTACCCACACAAGACAGAAACAAAACCATCCAGGACCAGGCAGACCAATCAACAAACCCTGCACCTAGGAGGTACACCAGGGCATCCCAACTACCCCCACCATGGCCTACCATCAAGCCAACCCTCTAAACTACAAGTTTGTCCAGGACAACCCCTTTTGAAGTCTAGCAAAAACTCATGAAATAGACACCCCAAGCTAGAGTCCAGTGAGCAGCATAGCAGAGGCAGTACATGTTCAGATGTGGTTTCCTTTTGCCTTAGTCAACTTGTCTTCATCCAAGGCAGGTTTATCTAAGTCCTAATAAGAGTGGAGAGTCCCAAGGAGCAACAAAACACCCAGAGCAAAGCAGCAAGACAACAAGAACAACAGAGTTCTATTTCAGGAAAAATACAAAAACTGCTTTATTGCTTTTTGCATCAGTCTGTTTGTGTCTTTTGTGTCTGTACTAGCTAGTTGTTAAACTCATCCTCTTGTGAGGTTCTTAATTAGTTAGTTGTTGTAGAAGTTTAAGTCCAAAGATGACCCTTAGATGGACTTTACATCCAAGGGATCACATTGTATCAGCCTCCCTATATAAGGAGGGTATTATGTATTGTTTTAGGTAGACTTTATGAATGAATTTAACTTTGAGAAATCCCTCAAACCTTTCAAACTTGTGCTAAGGGCTGTAGTTTGAGTCAAGCCTGATACATCTACAAGGTGTCTGATCAGTGTCTTGCTTTGTAAGTCAAGTCAAATATGTGCTTTGCTGTGATTAACTTGCTTGCTGTTGAGGCTAAGTTTGGAGTGTTTGTGCTTTGCTGTAACACTTGAAACCTGTCTCTAAACCAGTCTTTGAGTCCCTTCTCTTGTGCTTTGCTGTAGGGGAGCTTCTCTAAGTCATATCTTTTGAATTTCAGCTGATATAGGTCATTCTCTATGAAACAGCCTCCATTTCTATTTGAGTTGTTTTCAGTTTAAGTAGACTTAACTAAACTTCCCTTAAACTCACAAGTCATAGTAGTTTACACTCCAAAAAGAGTAGAAGAAGGTACTACTTCTAGGTTTTCCATTCATGCTGATGGGTGTATTCGTTTCGAGAACGGTGGTTTATGCCTAGCGATGTTTAGCTAAGGAAAGTAATTATGACTGAGGCTCACTGCAGTCCCTATTCGGTTCATCCGGGTGGGGATAAGTTGTATAAGGATTTGAAGAAGACATTTTGGTGGCTATGAATGAAGAAATATGTAGCATATTTTGGGGCGAGGTGTCTGACATGTCAGCGTGTTAAAGGGAAACATTGAAGATCGCATGGTAAGGTTCAATTTCGTGAGGTTCCGGAGTAGAAATGAGAGTATATATACATGGATTTTGTGGTAGGGCTTCCGAGATCGCAGGTAACAATATGATTTGGGTAATCGTAGATCAGTTAACCAAGTGTGCTCATTTTATTCCGATGAAGGATACGTGGAAAAATATTGAGTTAGCATCAGCTTATAAGAAGAATATGGTGAAGCTACATGGAGTACCAAAGGATATTGTATCAGATCGAGATGCGTGGTTTATTTCTCGATTTTGGCAAGAGTTGCAGGAGATGATGGGAACAACCTTAAAGATGAGCACAATATTTCATCATGCGACGGATGGTCAGATCGAGAGGACGATCAAGACATTGGAAGATATTTTGAGGGGCTGTGTGTTATCATTTGGTTGGAATTGGGAGGATAAGCTGGATTTAGTTGAGTTCTCGTACAATAACAGTTATCATACGAGCATTAGGATGACACCATTTGAGGTATTGTATGGGAGGAGATGTAGGAGTCTGATGTGTTGGGATGATAGCTCAGAGGCGGTGATTCTAGGGCCACAGATGGTTCAAGATATGATTGAGCAAGTTAAGGTGATTCGTCAGAAGATGAAAGCCGCACAGGATCGCCAAAATAGTTATGCAGATCTACATCGACGAGACATCGAGTTTCAGGTGGGTAATAAAGTTCTTATAAAGGTGTCACCTATGCGGGGAGTGATCATATTAGGTAAGAGGGGCAAGCTGAGCCAAAAGTTTATTAGTCCTTATGAGATTTTGGATCATGTTAGCGAGGTAGCATATTGGTTTAGACTTGCCGCTTACTCTTGATCAGGTGCACAATGTATTCCATGTGTCGCAGCTGCGGAAGCATGTTAGTGACCCATCCCATGTTTTAGAAGTTGAGACTGTAGAGCAGGATGAGGCACTTAATTATGTTGAGGTGACAAAGGAGATACTAGATAGAAAGGTGCGCACGACAAGGAATGAAGAGACAACTTTACTTAAAGTGTTATGGTCTAACCATAATGTAGAGGAAGCGACTTGGGAGGGGGAGGATTCCATGAGGGAGCGGTATCCGCATCTTTTTGTGAAGGTATGTTTAATTACGGGGTCTGAACCTTATTCTTTAGGGGGGGGGGGGGGGGGGGGTAGGAGTTGACCGCGTTAGTATTTTGCAGTATTTGTTAGTATTAGTTATGGTGTTTTAAATTTTGGTAGCTTTGTTCGTTGTAGTTGTGGTCGTTGGAGTTATAGTTAGAGGTCATATGTTTGGTTTTGAAACAGGAGTAGAGCTCCATCATCACCAGGGCAAGAATTCAGCTAGCCAGGATTGCACCATTTCATCCAAAGGGTCCCAACCAACCCCCAATCAGACAAGCAAGAGCCCCACACCAAAGGTACCAGGTACAACACTCTCCAAGCACCCCCATTACAGTCAAGAAGCAACAACAAGTCAAGCAAGCACAGCCACGAGAAGGGTCACAAGAGCAGGGTCCAGTTTCCTGAAAAACAGCCAAGACCAGCCAGAGTATCAATCCAATATCATGCAGTACAAGTCCAACCAAGGGCTCCATCTTCTTTTCCCTTAAAGTTGAGGTCCTTAGCAAGAGAAAAGTCCAGGACAAGTTTTCTAAATAAGGTCTAGAAGTCCATCTAAAACAGCCTAGAAGAGTGAAGGTCATATGGAGGAGTCTGCTGGCACCAAGGCCAATATTTCTGTCCAAAGCTCCTTATTTTTGTGTATGATCAACCTCAGGTGTAGTTAGTATGTTAGGAAGGTCGTATATGAAGCCTTTGTCAGCCCCAAACACAGCAAGAACAAGCCAAGCAAAGACTCCCCAAGACAGTTTGCAGACTTACCAATTCTGGAAAGAAACAAACCTACTTTTGCAGTCTTTCTTTTTCTCTGTTTTGCAGTCTGTTTTTGTTGTCCTCATTAGCTGACTTTGTAGTTGTTTTATCAGTAAGATGTAAGGCTTTTAAGCCCTTAGATGTCCTTGTTTTTCAAGGGTCAGGATCTGTTGTAATTTGCCTATATAAGGCCCAAGTTGTAACCTAAAGAGGCAGACTTTGATTAATATAATTCTGAACTTTGTTCAAAACAATCCTTCAGCAAAAGCTAAGTGTTGTAGCATTTCTTAGTGAGCTTGTGTGTGAGCTAAGACTGCAGGGATTAGAACTCATTACTTGTGTGTCTTGAGTCCTAACACCACCCCTTGTCATCTGTGCTTGTGTGCTAGGATGCAAGGTACTATCTGAATTGCCTAGCCTAGTGCAGGTTGTTGGGGTCTTTTCCTAAACAAGTGAGCCAAGTGTGAGGGAGTGCTAACCGTGGCCTATTCATACAACAAAACCATCCTTTTCTAAGAAGTTTCAGTTCAATTGGTTATCAGAGCTTTTGGTTGTGAGTTCATTTACCTACCTACATTAAAAACACAAAAACTACCCATGAGTGAAGAGAGATTAGCAGGGCTTGAAACCACAGTTCATGGCCTTGCTAGAACTGTTATGGAGGTTACAGCATCCTTCAATGAATTCTTAGATGGTCAGCTCAACAATGGTGGAAGAGGAGGCAGAGGACGAGGTAGAGGAGCACCTGTGCCACCTGTTGCAGCAAGAAGGAGGCAACATATGGAGCAAGAGGAGGCCTCAGATTCAGAGAACTCAGAGCAGAGCCTTCCTAGGCACCATGACAAAGACTTAAAGGTAGAAATCCCTGACTTTCTAGGTAGTATGAACCCTGATGACTTCCTAGACTGGTTAAGGTCAGTAGAAAGAGTCTTTGAGTTCAAGGGTTACACTGATAGAAGAGCCTTTAAGGTAGCCATCATGAAATTGAAAGGATATGCATCCTTGTGGTATGAAAATATGAAGGCTCAGAGGACTAGGGAGGGTAAGGATCCTATTAAATCTTGGGATAAACTGAAAAAGAAAATGAGGATTAAGTTTGTATCAAAAGACTACACTCAAGACATGTTTATCAGACTTACCCACCTGAAACAAGAAGGTAGACCTGTTGAGTCCTATTTGAGGGACTTTGAGCAACTCACACTACAATGTGAGATTACTGAAAAGCCTGAGCAGAAGATAGCTAGGTTTTTAGAGGGTCTTGATGAGAAGATAGCTAGCAGAGTAAGGTTGCAGCACCTTTACTCTTTTGAGGAAGCAGTGAGTCTAGCCTTGAGGATTGAGAAGCTAGGGAAGGGAAAACCAACACCTCCCAGGCCACAGACTAGACCTTCTTTCAAACCCTTCACTGGAGTAAGAATAGGAGAACCCTTGGTCCCAGCCAAGCCCTCAGTGTCAGACAAAGGCAAGGCCCCTGAGACAGACTTGAGAAAGACAGTATCCCTTAAGAAGTGCTTTAAATGTCAGGGCTTTGGGCATTTTGCTAAAGAATGCCCCTCTAAAAGGGCTTTGAGCAGTATGGATGTTGTAGAATGGGGAGAAGATGAGATCCTTGTATGTGAGGAGAGTTTGGAGGAGCATGAGGAAGAGCCTAGAGAGGAAATGATAGAACCAGATGCAGGCTTGAGTCTAGTAACCTGGAGGGTTATGCACACCCAACCTCAACCATTAGAGGATGATCAGAGACAGCAAATATTCAGGACCAGATGCACTATAAGGGGAAGGGTTTGTAACATGATAATTTATGGGGGGAGCTGTACCAATGTGGCATCCACCACCTTAGTGGAGAAACTGTCCCTAACCACACAAGAACACCCCCACCCCTATAAACTAAGATGGCTGAACAAGGGAGTGGAAGTAAGAGTTGACAAGCAGTGTGTTGTGCCATTCTCTATTGGCAAGATATACTGATGAGGTCTTGTGTGATGTCCTACCTATGGATGCTTGCCACCTTCTGTTGGGCAGGCCCTGGGAGTTTGATAGAGACTCTGTACATCATGGGAGGGACAACACCTATGTTTTCAAGTTTGGTAACAAGAAGATCATACTAGCCCCTTTACCCCCCAATGTTAAAGGGAACATTGCCCCTGTCAATGACATTTCCAAAGAAGTCCTACTGCTGAGTGAAGCTGAGATGGTTCAAGAGCTTATGGGAGATGAACTGTGTTCATCCTGCTAACCAAAGAGGTCCTACTTCCCCAAGGAAACATTCCAGCTAATGTTCAACAAGTACTGGAGGATTATGGGGATGTATTCCCTGCTGACTTGCCTAGTGGACTACCCCCTCTTAGAGGAATAGAGCATCATATTGATCTCATTCTTGGAGCAATGCTGCCCAACAAACCTGCCTACAGAAGTGATCCAAAGGCCACTCAAGAACTACAAGCTCAGGTTGGTGACTTACTCAGCAAGGGTTTTGTGAGGGAGTCCCTCAGTCCCTGTGCAGTTCCTGCCTTGCTAGTTCCCAAGAAGGATGGGTCATGGAGAATGTGCATAGACAGCAGGGCCATCAACAACATTACCATCAAGTACAGGTTCCCTATACCAAGGTTGAATGATATCCTGGATGAGCTGAGTGGGGCTCAGGTCTTCTCCAAGATTGATCTGAGGCAGGGATATCACCAAGTAAGGATCAGGGCTGGGGATGAGTGGAAGACAGCCTTCAAAACCAACCATGGGTTGTATGAATGGCTGGTCATGCCCTTTGGTTTATCTAATGCTCCAAGCACCTTTATGAGGTTGATGACTGAGGTTCTAAGGCTCTATCTAGGGAAGTTCATTGTTGTATACTTTGATGACATATTGGTCTACAGCCCCTCAACAGAAGAACACCTCCAACATTTGAGATTGTTATTTGAAGTCCTGAGGAAACACAAGTTGTTTGGCAAGATGGAAAAGTGTACATTCATGCAGGAAGAGGTACAGTTTTTGGGGTTCATTATTTCCAAAGAAGGAGTGGCTGTTGATCAAGACAAGGTAAAAGCCATAAGGGAGTGGCAGGTCCCCAAAACTATAACTGAAGTGAGGAGCTTCCATGGACTGGCTTCCTTCTACAGAAGATTCATCAAAGGATTCAGTTCCATCATGGCCCCTTTAACTGAGTGCATGAAGAAAGGAGAATTTAGGTGGAATGACAAGGCTGAGAGGTCCTTCAATATCATCAAAGACCTCTTGTGTGAGTCTCCCATACTTGTTCTCCCTGATTTCAACAAACTATTTGAAGTAGAATGTGATGCTAGTGGCATAGGCATTGGTGCTGTCCTAATGCAAGAGCAAAAACCTGTGGCCTACTTTAGTGAGAAGCTGAGTGGTGCTAAGCTCAACTACTCAACCTATGACAAAGAATTCTATGCCATAGTCAGAGCCTTGAACCATTGGGGTCACTACCTGAAGCCCAAACCCTTTGTATTACACTCTGACCACCAGGCACTCAAGTACATCAATGGGCAACATAAGTTGAATGCTAGGCATGCTAAGTGGGTGGAGTATTTACAGTCCTTCTCATTCTCCAGTAAGTACATTGAGGGGAAAAACAATGTAGTGGCAGATGCTTTGTCAAGGAGAACCATGATGCTGACATACATGGAGCAAAGAGTGCTTGGGTTTGAGCACATGAAGGAGCTTTATAGGGAGGATCCTGATTTCAAAGAAGACTGGGTGGCAAGACTGGAGGGCACCACTAAGAATGGGAGTAGATACTCAGAGCAGAAAGGATTCTTGTTCCTAGGGAACAAACTCTGTATACCAAAGGGTCCTTATAGGGGGTTGTTAGTGAAAGAGGTTCACTCAAATGGTCTAGCTGGCCACTTTGGCATCCAGAAGACCTATGACATGCTGCAGGAACAATTCTATTGGCCAAGGATGTTGGGAGATGTTCAGGATGTGATAAGAAGGTGTAGTGCTTGCCAGAGGTCCAAGTCATTCTTTCAGGCTGGAGCATACACCCCCTTGCCAGTCCCAGACAAGCCTTGGGAGGATGTTAGTATGGACTTTATAGTGGCTCTTCCTAGAACTCAGAGGGGCAAGGACTCAGTCATGGTGGTTGTGGACAGATTTAGTAAGATGGCACACTTTGTTGCTTGCAAGAAAACTGAAGATGCCATGGGAGTTGCAGACTTGTATTTCAAGGAGATTGTGAAGCTCCATGGAGTACCAAGAACCATAGTATCTGACAGAGATACTAAGTTCATGAGTCACTTCTGGAGGACACTTTGGAAGCTTCTAAAGACAAGGCTCCTGTTCAGCACCTCTCATCATCCCCAAACTGATGGGCAGACAGAAGTAACAAACAAGACTCTGGGCAGGATTCTCAGGTGTATCATTTCAAGGTCTTTAAAGGATTGGGATTTGCAGCTGGCCCAGGCAGAATTTGCTTTCAACAGAGCCCCTTCCACCAGTACAGGTAAAAGTCCATTTGAAGTTGTTTATGGCACTAACCCCTTGATGCCAACAGAACTTGTACCAATGGCAAAGAAGGTGGTGCCCTATGATGCAAGGAACAGGGTAGAACAGATGATGCAGATACATGCTAAGGTGAAACAGCAAATTGAGAAGACTAATGAAATGTATAAAGCCAGAGCAAAGGGTCCAAAGAAATCCAAAGAGTTCAAAGCAGGAGATCTAGTATGGTTGCACCTAAGGAAGGAGAGGTTTCCTGACAAAAGAAAGAACAAGCTAAGTCCAAGAGCAGAGGGTCCTTTTGAGGTCATGGAGAAGTTGGGATCCAATGCATACAAGATTGACCTCCCAGGAGAATATGGAGTACATGGAACATTCAATGTGGGTGATCTGAGCCCATACTATGGAGAGGCTGAGGAGGAGAACAGTGAGGATTTGAGGGCAAATCCTTTTCAAGAAGGAGAGTTTGAAACAGGAGTAGAGCTCCATCATCACCAGGCCAAGAATTCAGCTAGCCAGGATTGCACCATTTCAGCCAAAGGGTCCCAACCAACCCCCAACCAGACAAGCAAGAGCCCCACACCAAAGGCACCAGGTATAACACTCCCCAAGCACCCCCATTACAGTCAAGAAACAACAACAAGTCAAGCAAGCACAGCCACGAGAAGGGTCACAAGAGCAGGGTCCAGTTTCCTGAAAAACAGCCAAGACCAGCCAGAGTATCAATCCAATATCATGCAGTACAAGTCCAACCAAGGGCTCCATCTTCTTTTCCCTTAAAGTTGAGGTCCTTAGCAAGAGAAAAGTCCAGGACAAGTTTTCCAAATAAAGTCTAGAAGTCCATCTAAAACAGCCTAGAAGAGTGAAGGTCATATGGAGGAGTCAGCTGGCACCAAGGCCAATATTTCTGTCCAAAGCTCCTTATTTTTGTGTATGATCAACCTCAGGTGTAGTTAGTATGTTAGGAAGGTCGTATATGAAGCCTTTGTCAGCCCCAAACACAGCAAGAACAAGCCAAGCAAAGACTCCCCAAGACAGTTTGCAGACTTACCAATTCTGGAAAGAAACAAACCTACTTTTGCAGTCTTTCTTTTTCTCTGTTTTGCAGTCTGTTTTTGTTGTCCTCATTAGCTGACTTTGTAGTATGTTTTAGCAGTAAGATGTAAGGCTTTTAAGCCCTTAGATGTTCTTGTTTTCAAAGGTCAGGATCTGTTGTAATTGCCTATAAAAGGCCCAAGTTGTAACCTAAAGAAGGCAGACTTTGATTAATATAATTCTGAACTTTGTTCAAAACAATCCTTCAGCAAAAGCTAAGTGTTGTAGCATTTCTTAGTAAGCTTGTGTGTGAGCTAAGACTGCAGGGATTAGAACTCATTACTTGTGTGTCTTGAGTCCTAACACCACCCCTTGTCATCTGTGCTTGTGTGCTAGGATGCAAGGTACTATCTGAATTGCCTAGCCTAGTGCAGGTTGTTGGGGTCTTTTTCCAAACAAGTGAATCAATTGTGAGGGAGTGCTAACCGTGGCCTATTCATACAACAAAACAAGTGAATCAATTGTGAGAGGAAGAATTTTAGAGAGAAGTGTAAAATTGCACAAAATGAAGAAATAGAAAAATGAACAATTGATCATTTTAAAGTCAATTTGGCCGGACCATATTTGTCCAAAAAGGACTCTTATTTTGTTCAATTTGATCACATGCATTAGAGTGGAGTGTTGTAGTATAAGTGATGATTATTTCTACTTGTTATGTCACTTTTAATTTGTAACTAAAGAGTGTTAATAAGAGCAACAATCATCACCATGTAACTAGCAACATAACCGGCCATTATGGCCTAGTTTGGTCCATTTTGATTTTTGATATTTGTCTCACAAATACTTATTGATCATATGGTTAATTATCTTGTATAATTAAGTGTTAATTTGATCATATAACATTTATATGACTCAAATAAATAATATGTACTTAACGTTTTAAGTAATATTTTACCATTATATCAATATATAATGGGTCCCACAATGCTTGGTTAATTTATTTTACAACTCCTTGTAAATATAATTAACTAATTACCTCTATCTCAAAACCTCAACTAATTTAGTAATTTAACGATTAATTACTAAGTTAAATCTTATTTAATCGTATTAAAATAAGATATAAATTTATTAGTCAATTATCGCATAATTGAAAAAATAAGCTTAATCGAATTTGAGTTCTTAACTCAATTTCTAACAATTAACTCTCGTACATATCGAATATATGTAATGTACTAATTAACTGTATCGTATACAAATAATTAGTTACTATTTGGATTTCATCCTTTAGGTGTGACGAAAGGGATCAGTTGATCACCGCCGTCAAACGACAATAACGTCAAACTCTAGTCAGCCAACCGTTATTGATTTACGTTAATCAACTGACTAATCATATATATAGTCAATAAATATCCCAATTATATTCCTTAATAAGATTTATAATGTGGCGCACTATTGTGGAGGACACCTACTCCAACAAATCTTTCATTGTAATTGAAAAGGAATTCATTGTTCTAGATATTTCTCATATCTTTTCCAAGCTTTGTAAATGATCTTCATCTTGAATCATCTGATTTCATCTTAATCATCTTTTATGTATAATCTTGAGTAATTAGTCTATAAATAGTGATAAGATTGATAATTAAGATAAGATTAATGTTATTAGATCATTATATGTTGTTTAGTTTGGATTATTATGATTATCTTGAGATTAGGTTTTGTTAATATAGTAGAATTTAGGGGAAATGAGATTAGATGATTGAATTTTTATTGTTTGACCTAGGAATCTGGGAAAAGTGTTGTAGATTGTAGTTTATTGATATTAGCATGTGATTGTAGTTATTGCGACCTGGATTGTGAGTTTGACCTTGTTAATGCTAGAATTGAGGAAAATAGTCTTAGATTGTGTTAACTAGTCTTATTTCATAAGAGTTGGTAGCATGTCGTAGTAATTGTTATTATTATGATATTATAGGTGGTGACTTCGTAGAAAAGGACTTCTAGCTTTCTTGTGCTTTGCTTATTGAGTTGATTGTTTCAAGGTAGGTCTATCTTAGTCGGTTTATGTGTATGTGATTGATTTATGTAGATTATGATATGATTGTGACATGTTTATTGGAGTTGGATATGTGATTGTGATTGTGATTGTGATATATATACTTGGTGTTTGGAGTGATTGTTTATATGAAGCGGTTGTGGGAACCGGCTCCATAGACTATATGGGCCGCTCTTCATGGCCCTACCATGGAAGAGACAATGCATGTGGTTATGACTTGGGTCGGGGAGTGACCTGTTGCGGTAGGGCCCATGGTGTCTACGGCGTGCCCTAGACACGTCGGTGTGCTACTTGATGGCACTGTGATTGGTGGACGATGTGCTTTTTGATGGCACTGTGGTTGGCTACTTGATGGCACCAGAAATGTGTGATGTTGATATTGTGATTCCTTGATTTTATAATGTACATATAAAATGATTGGTGTATTGTTTTAACTACCGTGACCCATACGGACATTTCCGGCATATGTCGAGTAGGTTGTGAGCAGGTTTGATGATGGTGACAGGCGTTGATGTGATGCTTGCACGGGCTTGGGGCGGTCATAAGTCTTGATTGTGTCGGTTGGACCTTAGACTCTATTTTGTAGACTTGAGTTGGTTTTTGGAATAACGTTGTATTTGTTTTTGGACCTTTGGATTTGAGAGTTTTATTATTTTGACAACCTCTTTACTTTGATATGATATAATTTGTTGAGACTCAATTTGGTACATCCTACTCTCGAGAAACCGAGACGTAGCACCTCACCATACTCGGAAGGTCTATTACACTTGTATCAGGCAGTATAATTAATGAAAAGCCATAAATTAATCAACATCAATTTCATGAGCACGATGCGTTAAAGACCCAAATGTTTAATAAGTGGCGAAATAACATGGGCTAGATGTGTGTAACTTTTATTACTTGTAATAATAAAATAAAATAATTATCAAAATAACTAAATTCCTACGACTGTTTCAATATAACTAATGTTAGTATCTAACATCATTAAATTATTAATATTAAATATATTTTAAAAATATTCTTCAATTTAAACAATGGTAAAAAAAAAGTCTTCTTAAACTATTATTTGATCCGTTTTCCAAATCTAACTCGGCCCGTATTTGACCTGAACCGTTCATCTCGTTTGACAGATCCAAACTCTTGGCATAAGTGAGGGCGAATTACACCTGACAACAATAAATTCCAATTAGGCAATTCTCTAATAGATACAACATCTTGTTGTAAATAATGATAAAAATTAGGCAATGTTTATGCAATAATGGTTAACACTATTCATTTGTATCAACTTGGTGCTTAGATTATCAATACTTGCTTTGAGAAAAGTGAATACTCTAAGTAGCACTTAGTTAAAAAAAAAAGATTTATCCGGATCAAATTTCTTTTTTTTCAATTCGTAATTCTCGGAAAGATAAACGATTTGAAAAAAAATCGTGTTATTCCGAGTTTAGAAACACGAGTTATGGTCATTTAAAGTTTTTCGGGCCAAAATTTTGGGCATTTCGGGCAAATTGTCAAAGTACGAGGGTACCGTGACAATTTTCCGAAAAAAAACATAGATTTATCTGGATCACATTTTTCATTTTAGAGTATTATATGAATATAAGGGATAAAATTGAAGAACTAAAGCGTGTCAATTTAGATGTAAAAACATAATACTACTTTCATTCAGTTGTATTCTTCCAATTTCATTAAAATACTCCTCATATATATTGGAGAAATGAAAAGAAAACGATTGCGTGAAGACAATAATAATAAGGATCGGAAATTCCTAATAGTAATAATAATATATTTACTTTAAGGAAGATTCATTTTGAGTCTGTAGACACGCCACAAATTCTTGTTTAATACGGAGTACATAAGTATTCGTATTAGTTTTAAATTGATTTAAATATATTATAAATTATATATAAGATAAAAGTAAAAGACATTAATTCTAAAAAGAATTTATATCATCTATTTATCAGTCGTTTAAATTTGAAGGTGAATATTCCCGTATTAAGAAAGCAATTGGTAGGGATAATGTTAGTTTTATAGTCGTAGTTTGTGTCGGGGAAACCAAATATAAGAAGCTCGGAAGGTTATGAGCGCCAAATAACAGAAAGAAAAACAAAAAAGCAATTACATTACATCCAAGTTACAAATCCCAGCGCATTCCCAACTCATTTACTCAAGTCAAACAGATCCACATTCTTCGTATTTCCAAAACCATATCTCACTCTCACTCTCAGACTCTAAGACTCTCACTCTCATTAATTTCAGCAATGGCTCCTCCACCTTCCTCCTCCTCCCCTTCTCCCCACCCTCCTCGCACCCACCTCTTCACTCCTGTATTAATTTTGAATATATCGTCTTCTTCACTTTTTTTATTTCCTTTTGTTTTGTCTCTCATCCGTGTATGTGTGTGTGCGCGCAGATTCAAGAAGGAAATGAAAGCGAAGAAACGGAAGCAGAACGACAGCGTTTGAGAGAATCAAGCGCAACCGTAACACAAACCCCAGAAAGCTCATCATCGACCGACGCAACAACCTCAACAACAACAACTACTACTCATCAAGCAACCCCAATTCACGAAGCCGGTAAAAAACAATCCGGAAAATCACGACGCCCTTCAGAAAGCACAACCGTATCATGCAACAACTGTCGACCAACCACACGCGGTGAGAAACACTCAATGACAGTTGTCCCCGTTGACGCAGCCAGAAATTCAAACCATTCAATCTCATCAACCCCGTCACCTACAGCCGGCCTATTCAAATCCCTAATTTCCAACCTCTCCCGACGCAGCCCGAAACCATCTCCCTCTCCTCCTCCTCCTCATCCTCCGCCACCGCCGCTTCCACTTTCCTCTGACAGGGAGGACCAATGGCGTGCGGCGGTCGCTGAATTGTCTCATAAACTCGTCCAAGCCACTCGAAAGCGGGACGAAGCCATTGTTGAATCTTCCAAGCTTAAGTACTCGATGGCTGAGCTTGAGAAAAAACTCAATCGTCTTGAGGTCTACTGTCATACTCTTAAATCTGGTCTTCAGAAATGCCATGGTAGTAATTTAGTTGATAGCCCTCCTTGTACTACTACTATGATGGTTACCAATTCGGTGAATAATGTTGTTGACAAGTTGTTGTGTGATGGTGTTGTTATCAAGAGCTTCTTGGTTTCGGTTTCTGAGGCCCGCTCCTCTATCCGATTCCTTAGCCGGGCTCTCACTCCGCAGCTCAAGCTTATGGGTAGTAAGGTTTTTGACAGAATTTGCACCCTCTTAAGATCTTATGATATTAAATTAACCTCCACTTATTGTAGTAATAACCCCAGGGGACTCCAGTTTTACCTCGAGGCTCTTTTGAGTGCCACTTTTTACGAGGATTTTGAGTCTGTCGGCTTTTCTAAGAATTCTGTTAACCGGGTTTTGAATCCGATTGACCGTGCTGAATTGAATTTCGGGGCATTTAAGGATTTGAAGGACCTGGCGTGGGAGGAGGTACTCAACAAAGGGACTAAGCATTTTAGTGAGGAGTTTAGTAGGTTTTGTGATAGGAAAATGAGTGACATTGTTGCAATGTTGGGATGGAGTAGGGCTTGGCCTGAGCAATTGTTGCAAGCCTTTTTCGGGGCGTCCAAGACCGTTTGGTTGCTCCATCTGCTCGCCAATTCGGTTCACCCTTGTTTGACCATATTTCGGGTCGAAAAGGGCTCCAGATTCGACCCCGTTTATATGGATGATATGGGTGCTGATAAGGCTAGCAAATTGATACCTACTGTGGTCAGGATCATGGTCGCACCTGGCTTTTATGTTTATGATAATGTCGTCAAGTGCAAGGTGGTTTGCAGGTACTATAACACTAATTATAGCGAGCTTGGTACTAATGATATGTACTAATTCTGTTTCATCATCTTATTATCTCAATGTTGATGACATGATATTATTATGCTAAACGTATCTTCTTTTTTTAGTGATTATGAATATTTAAATATGTAAATAATTTAGTAGTAAAATAAAGTGTGATATTGTTGGTACATGGGTGGGATGGATTTGCATGTTAAAGATTACAAATTCCTCTTGTATCAGAGCCACCAGTTTTATTGATCTAGATGGGTCAAAGCTTTTTACAAAAGAGAAAGTGAGGCGAGTGGGAGACTGTCCATTAATCCTCCACTTGCTCTAATTGCTCTTTTGTGAATAGGTTAACTTGTCTGAAACAATAAGACCATCCCCAAGCAAGGTCATGAGGGAGGTCATGACCTTGTTGGGGCACCTTAATTACATATTAGGAAGAGAATTAGGGTGACTCAAGTCACCAATTGACCTGAAAGAGGTCACAAATTGACCTGAAAGAGGTCACAAAGAATGAAGATGACCCAGTTGATGACCCCATACGTGTCTTACTCTGGTTTGTTACACACAAATTGGAAGGACAGGTGACAGGCTGTCTTCTCCCATCTGCAAAAATGAAAAAAAAGAGCTAATTAATACTAAATCAAATGAGAAATAACTGGTAAATCAAATTATAAAATAAATATGAGCATATAAAAAAAGACTATATTTTTTAATTGCCCATAAAATAAACTCAAATTTGATATGTTTTGAACCATTTTGAACACAAAAGAGTAGCAAACTAACTGTATAAATATCATTATATGCTAATGGAAATCAAATTAAATTAATTACCTCTAATAACGAAGGAGATAATGGCAGTGGTAGCGATCTGGTATGAGATGGAAGACGATGATGGTGAAGGTGAAGACGGTGACTGTGATGATATTGGGCATGAAGAAGATGATGGTAGCAGATAAAAGTAGATGATGATTTGGGGAAAGGGAAATTGGAAGGGTTTGGAGATGATTTGGTGAAGGTGAATTGAAATAATCATAAAGATTGGGGTAGAATGAAAGGTTGTTAATTTGGGGATGAAGTTACTCCGTATAAAATTTGGGGATGAAGTTAATTTGGGGATGGTGGTAGTGGGGTATGAGTTACTCCGTATAAAATTTTGCAAAAATAACAAAGGGTATGTGTGTAGTGGGCTTAATTCATGATTTCTTATTTCACAAATATACCTATTTAAGACGGAAATATCCGTCTTAACCTTAAAATGGATCAAATAACATATGAATATTTGCATTCGTAAGACAAAATACAGTGCTTATATATTTACAAAATGATTCGCCCTATTTATGCAAGTGGCATATTATTTGAGTCGTTTTAACTTAAGACGAATATATCATTTTTAAGAGAGACTTATTTTATTAATAAGAAAACCAAGTTCTATAACTATGATATTACTTAATGTCTTGATTGAAATTACAACATTCACTTATAATTAATGAAATCGTTTTAAAAATATTAACATGGTTAGGATATCGAAATAATATTAATTTTTTAAACAATATATTAATGAACAATGTTTGAGGGTGATATCACTTTTCGTAGTTTATAAATGTTTTGTTTTTAATTATGTATGCGTATTTTATATGTCGAATCATGTTTTTCAATATTTTTTAAAAACTTGTTAATGAAATTGTCTGATCACTTTTCGAAATAATAACATTGTTCATTAATATTTTTTTCGTAAAGTACGTCATAAGATTAACAAAGCCGTAAAATATTAGGGTACTTTTTATTTTATTAAGATATTTACAATAATGGAAAAAAAATGATTTATAAAATGTTAGGAAAAAATAATTAGAAAAGTAAGAGAGAGAAAAGTGGGGTATAGAATGTGGGAAATGATTGTGAATGATGTGAAGTGGAAAATGATTGGGTTGATGACCTAGGTCGTGACCTTCTGCTTGGGAGGGTAAAAGTAGGTCAAGATAATTAAAGTGAATTAAGAGCAAAATCAGATCGCGACCTAGTTACCGCGACTTTTGCTTGGGGATGGTCTAAGACGACGGATTGACCCGTTTGAAGAAAACCTTCTAGCTTAGGATTGGAAGTGAGTAATGAGCTAGGTAGCACGGACACTTCTCCTAACCAGTCGTCCCGTGTCGGACACCGTGTCGGACACACGGACACACGGACACCTATAAACAAGGAATGTGAGATTGAAAGACTAGAAAAGGTTGATTAGAAAATGAGTTTGGGTGGAAAAATTGATTGAAAGACGAGTTTGGATGGTAAATGCGAATAAATTATAGTTATAGTCAAGTTTTACACTCAATTATTAACATTTAATATCAAATACTAATACAAAAAAAAAATTGTATGTTATTTATAACTATAAAATATATATTTTATTAAATTTAAATGCCGTGTCCCGTGTCCTAAATTTCACGAGATGCCGTATCACGTGTCCGTGTCGTGTCCGTGTCCGTGTCCGTGTCCGTTTTGGTGCTACCTAGGTAATGAGTATACACTATTGAAATGGAAAAAATGTTAAATTGGATGCTTACTTTTCATCGTTATGTTATGCTCTTTTTTTTTGGTTTTTAGTAAAAGATCAAAGTGAGAATTTGGCTTCATTGTCGTTGTATTTTTTTAATAACAATTGGAAGAAGTGATTGACAAGATTGGTCTCTTTCAAGATTCACAACTTTCTAGGAAGAAAAAGACTGATCATTTTAAGTGATGTTAAAAGGGAATTTTGTGATTGACGCTTTATCAAAGATTTAATTTTCCATTATTGCCTATCACCATGTCCATTATTTCATTTATCACCTTGAAGTTAATAGAACCGAAAAATTCCCACGATACCTTGAATTGTGACATTTTGCCGTATTTCGGGAAATTTTTTTAATAATTTACTCCCATAAAATGTTCTCAGGTCAAAAATTGCACCCCAATGTACCATTCCGTTATCTCCATCAAGATTTGAAATTTCTGATTTGAAGTCTATTTTTATGACCAAAATGCCCTTCTTCTATCTTACAAACCATTATTATCTTCTTTCTCCTATACTCTTCACCTCAGTTATATAATTCATCCTCATAATTTCTCCATTTCCCCTAATTAAGGTATGTCCATCTTCTCTCTCATAATCTGACCTTACTTAGTAGAATATTCATTACTTAGTAGTGCAATTTAGGGTTCATCTTTTTCCCCAATTAGGCATGTGATTTTGGTCATTATTTTTAGGTTTCATATTCATCAATTTGGTTTCAAAACCAGAAATTAAACTTACAAAACAAAAAATATTAGGGTTAGAAACCCACATACTTGAATTACAACCACATCAATTAGAGCAATGAACAATTAAATTTGTCAAATTAAACGACTAAACTATGGTTCACAATTAAATTTATTAGCAATTAAACCCAGAAATTAGGGTTTAAAACATACAAATTAATACCATAAACAAGCGCATATCGGTCATAAAACACAAATTTTCACCTTAAAGTCTATTTGGGTGTAATTTTTGACCTGAGAACATTTTATGGGTGTAAATTATTAAAACGTTTTCAAAAGAGAGTAATTTTAGAAAAGTCGTTTATAAAAGGGTGTAATTATTAATCTACTCTTTTTTTTCCATAAAAAAAACCATCATCATCTTCACCATTATTCCCCATCAAATATAATTTTCTTTAATTTCCTTCATAAACACTTTCAAGTTGTTTATTTTCATGGTATTATTTTTTTAAATTCACATATCCATATAGAAGAATCTCGGGATGAATGTCATTCACTTATAGGCCATTGGCGATTTTTGAAGATATAATTTAAGCAAACCGATGGTGAAAATGATAGTATTGGTGAGGAATTGATAATGTGCATGAGTGAATGGGGTGAATCATAAATTGTACTCCCTTCAGTCCAAACCAATGTACACGTGGGCCCGGGCACAAGTTTTAAGAAAAATCATCTAAAAATGGTAAAAAGTCTCATCTACCCTTACTTTTTCTGAGTAAAGTGGATGAGAGTTGATGATATTTGTGTAAATAAAAGATTGTAATGAGGGTATATTTGCCCACTTTTTGCAAAAAAAAAGAAAATGGGTTCATTGGATTGGACTTTCCCAAAATGGAAAGTGGGTACATTAGATTGAATAGGAGGTAGTATTTGTATTGATTAGATTAAGAACTTCAATACTATTAACAATTTATAAGGTGATTATGTTTCATGTTTCAATCTCCAATTATCTTATCATTTCAGACAACCTAATGTGTGCTTTTCATTTCAATTCAACACTGTATGATTATGTTCCAATTGTAGAGTACAATGTTACCATTACATACATGTATGATGCACCTACACTAGGATGACATTCTGTATATAAAGATAATAGGTATAAGAAATGGTTGATGTGTAACAATATATCATGTTAATGTTAATTATTAGAAATGTCTAATATCGAGTTTAAGAAACTGTCAAGCGGTATCAAGAGCTTTGGTTGTTGAATGCATAATCGATTTATAGTTTTTTCAAGTTAATGTAACTTAAAGAAAACTAGTAATTTGTGTTTTATGAGATAAAATCACAAAGTCATTTGCATGTCAATATATTCTGGTCCTAATATGATTTTAGGTCATTTTGATGATTTATGGAAATTTATATTGCTCAAATATGATTTTTAGTGTTTTTATTACATTTTAATGAGTAAAATGATGTTTAAAATGCTAAAAATAGTAAGACTTGTCTTATGACCGTGAAATATTTACACAATATCACACATGCATTTCACTTACTGTATGTAAAAGTTCATGTGAAGTGGATCTTTTTCTCATATTTTATGATTTTTATATGATAAAATGAAATAAATAAAAGTCAAATGGTTAAAAATAGTTCTTCTTCGAATCTAATCATGAAATTCTAGTATAGTGTCACATGCATGTTTTCTTGTCAGACTGGAAAATTTTAGACTGATTTGATTTGTCTAGCATGATTTATGAATTTTTAATGTAAAAATGGCATAAATAGTGACTTATTTAGAAAATATAGCTAAAATAAATTTCATATCATGAGAAAATTATTACTGGTTGCTTAAATGTCCCACATTTCAGATCTAAATTTGAAAATTTAATATGATTAATTTTCGCATGCTTTATGTATTTTTTTTGATAAAACCGATAAAGCACAACCGATTTTTCTCAAAATAAATTCGAAGTTTTTAACCTTGATTTTTGACATTATGAGTGTCATGGAAATATTCCAAAATGTTCAAAAAATTTAAAATTCAAATTTTGAAATTATTGTAATTTAATTTGGATTTATTTGATTAAAATATGATTTTAAAGTCTAATTATGAGCAATTATATAACAACAAGTTGAATTATTGTCAAAAATTGAGTGATGATTAATTTTTGAGTCCTAAATCAGTTGGGATAATTAACTTGGACTTAAATAGGATTTAAGTATTGTTTGGTGATTTTAAAGTGATATTATCACGCATTTTCGTAAAACCGGGTTATATATTATATAAACCGTAAAATAAGGCGTTTTGGCATTTAAATATGAGCATGTTTTATACATATTATAATGCTGCATTTTATTTATGAATGTCATAATTTATTTATGTAATTTGGAATTATGTAATTTATTCCTTGTATGGCCTTAGTTTTAATCGATATTACCCGGAATGTAAGGAAATATTGATTCAGTTGTAATTTATTGTGATCTTGTATCCCTTTTATTGTATAATTTTAGTTTATAAATGTATAATAGGAAATTATTGTAATTTTATTATATATTTTGTAATCATTTGTATTACCGGAGTTTCCCAAAGACGGTGCCATTCGGAAAGGCGTTCCGATAGAGACGGTGACTTTGGGAGGCGTACTTATGAAGTTCAAGGGACCAAATGCGTTGGTTTCCGAATTTGTAATAGATTATATGATTTTCTATTCTAGGAAAGGCCATACTAGGAATGTTATTTTTTTTTTATGCTTGCATTTTATTTAATATGTTTGCATGCATTGCCAAATCGCCATAACATGACATGCATATTTTATCGAGTATTCGACCGTGTCAATTACAATTATCGATAATTCATCAATTTAGTTCACTTAAACGAGATAGATAATAAATTGACATGACCTCTCATAATAATTAATTGAGACCAAGCCTTACCAAATTGTATAACCCATGAATCCCAATTTCGCAAGGAAGTAGGCTCGGCTCACCGGGGTGCTAAACTTGTTACGTTGGGTAAGTGGGGTAATAAAGGTTATTATTTCGAATTTTGGATTGAGCTCAACGGAATTATTCGCGACCGCAGCCGCATGTGTTCCGGGCTTAAGATAAATATTAAAGTAATATTATCGACCGAGAATTCTAATGTAGAATCGATTAAAGAGTTAATCCACCGAATTATATTAATAAGGGATGAATCGGCTTACCGTGCCCAAGTTGATATGAAATTGGATCTCGGAATCATTTATGATAGTTGGGTAGAGGTCACTATATAAATGCTTAACTTGTTTAAAATGTTTGCAAGTTTAAAACGATAATTGTTAATTATTTCCTCCATCTCCATTTTGTAGTTTCATTTTACCGCAATGGATACATCTTATTCTACTGTACCTATCACCATTAATTCATATCACAAATCATTTGATGAAATTTGCGCTTTAAATAATCTTGATACGACTAGAGAAATTCATTTGAGAATAGGTTCTGACGGGAATCTCAACTTTGTTACCTCCTCCAAACCCCCTTTGCCAAATCTTTTGGTGAAAGAGTCTTGGGAAGACAATCTCACCAAGAAGATGCAATCCTTGTCTTTGGAAGCAAGGAGAGATCAAGAGGCTAGTGGGAGTATTAGCAAGAAAGGTCTTGCACCTAAGATGAAATGGTTCAAAAATAAGAGGAAGAAAGGTAAAAAGTATAAGAGAAACGGAAAAGGTAGTAAGACTACCAAAGGTCCGCAATTCAATGATGAATGCAATTATTGTCATGGCATGATTGTGACAACCCTCGCGAATGCGGAAATATAAAACAAACAAGCATGTGAAATATATTGCGGAAATAGGTAGTTTTTAAAAACTTTTATACATGCAAGTTAAATAAAACGAGGAGTGTCAAAATATTACAAACTAAGTACGGAATATAACAAAGAGACGGAGTCTCTTCAAATGTTAGCAAAGAACAAGTGTTTAGCAAAACTAGCTAATATCGTGTGACAACCCTCGCGAATGCGGAAATATAAAACATACAAGCATGTGAATTATATAGCGGAAATGGTAGTTTTTAAAAACTTTTATACATGCAAGTTAAATAAAACGAGGAGTGTCAAAATATTACAACTAAGTGCGGAAAATAACAAAGAGACGGAGTCTCTCAAAATGTTAACAAAGAACAAGTGTTTAGCAAATAAGCTAAAATCGTCTAGAGGTTAATCTTCCAGGGACAACGCCCGCTAGCTCACACCCGAACCCCAAAATATCATATCCAAAAAGCATCCATGCAAGCAACCTGTTCATTCATGAAAAACATGAACGCCACAGTCAGTGGGGAGTAACTCCGGGTTCTCCCAGCCATATCACCTTTAACGTACATATAAGGAAATACAAAAGTAAAGCATGCATATATATATACATGTGAGTTGCGATAAGAATAGATAGGCAATTCTATAGATAATGATGAGATCATGTGGAAATCAAAACCGTAACCATCATGTTATTCAAAGACTCGGGATAGACACTCTTAGGCAATCGAATACGCTCACTAGGGCTTGCATCTCACCGTTAGCGGTATAAGATTGATAAGATTGAGACTCGACAGACAAACCAGTCAAGTCATGCGATGATCACATAATATCCAACATATTACCATCCATTCACGAACCCAGACCTTGACGGTGTCAAGTCATGCAATGACCATGAATACAATCATGAAATCACGCATTCAAAGACAGCGACACAAAGACGACCTTTCTCACGGTAAATGAAACGCACTAGCATCGTGTACATGGCAAGTATGATTAAAAGGCATCCACGGAATAAAGCATTTCCCGGAACGCATACACGATAAAGAATTTCGCGTATGTAGACTAATTTCCTCCTGGTAGGACGACGATAATAATACGTTCCTAGTCTAAATCTGGCCAGACTCTCGGAATAAAGCATGTTCCGATTCGACATGCGATAAAGCATTTCGCATCCAAGACTCGGTCTTACAAAAATAAACGCCGAGTACCTCAAATTCGGTAGATCAATTCACGAAAAAGGCGGAAAAACAGCACAAGCCTCATAACAAGCGGTACGCTACATGCAAATAACACCACCTCGCAAGTATACAACATTTGACGGCTGGGTCGAACAACGCATAGCGTTCAACTCCCAACAACGTCGTCATATGCCCACTACACATGCAATTAAGCAGTAGGATACCTCTCCGTTCCGACATTCCAGCCTTACAAACGGGAAGGTAGCCAAGGGAATGAGAGTACAAAGCACAAGACAAAATAGTGCTCAAACCGTCACATTTGTAAAAACTGACTCAAAGTGGGAACATACCAAAAACCGTCACAAAAAATGAGAATAGGGAATCATATAAGTTCAAATATGATAAACATGAGTCAACACATGATACATAAGCATTAGAACAAGTTTATGAAGCATAATGAATAAAAACATAGATCCCTCTCCAAAACAACAAGTTTGGAAACTAACTAAAACAAGGGTTCACTTCAAACGGTCATAACTAGAGTTCTACATATGGGAATGCAGAAATTCCAAGTGGAGGTGATAGCTTATCCTCTTACGGTTCCAACGAATGGTCACAAGCCCAAAACAAGCAAGTAACGAAAGAGATATGAGCATTCTACCAAAAAGGGTCGGTGCTGTGAATTTACACGAGTCCACCCGAGAACCAACAACACCTTCCTATCATTTCCCATTTTACAAGTAAAAGTGATCTCACAAAATAGATGGGGTATTTTCGAAATAGATGGGGTATTTTCGAATTAGATGGGGTATTTTCGAACTAGATGGGGTATTTTCGAATTAGATGGGGTATTTTCGAAATAGATGGGGTATTTTCGAAATAGATGGGGTATTTTCGATATAGAATTAGCAACTAAATAAACAATCAATATTCATCATCAACAATCATCAACTAACAACAATCATCCTCAAAATCATAATTTCTAAGCTTTCTAATTGTATTCCAAAAACGAATTCTAACATGGAAATCATGTAAAACACGTAAATGATATCGAGTAACCCTTCACCGTTACCTTTACGCGTCTTTAAACGGTTACTAAGCTTTCCTAGTCTCCACCTACAAACAATTAGATAATAAAAGACGAATATCATTCATATTGAGAAAGACGGATAATTTAAAAAGCGAGAAAGACGGTAATTTTATTACCAATACGGATAGAGGAAGATGAGAGGGGAAGAATAAGACGAACTTACGTGAATTTGAGCAAGAAATGAAGGCGTAGTGACGATTTGAAGACGGATCAAAAATGGAGGCTAGGTTTCTTTGGTTTCTTAGTGAGGAAGAAGAAATATATGAGTTGTGAGAAATGAATTAGGTTTAGGGTGAGGAAGGGAGTATATGAAGGAGAAAGTCAACTAAAGTCAAAGGCGGCTCAAAAGTCAAGAAAAGTCAAACTCGCCTTAAGACGGGATTTTCATGGAATCTCGCAGAAATTCCAAATACGAACTCGGAAATTCTAAATTCGACTCGAAACATAAAAAGCTAATTTAAAACTTAAATTCGCTGAAAAGATTTCGTAAAATATTTCTACTAGAAAAATAGGGTACATTTCCGGGTGTTACAAGCAATGTTCGTGGCATCATCCGTTTTGTGACACGGAATGAAATGAGCCATCTTCGAAAATCGATCTACAACAACCATAAATGAATCCTTCCCACGTTGAGTCCTAGGTAAACCAAGTATGAAATCCATACTTACCTCGTTCCATGGCTGCGTAGGGACTCTTTGCCTTTTGACAAATCACGCACTTAGCTACAATGTTTTGCACATCGTTGATCATCTTAGGCCAATAAAAGTGCTCACTTACAATGTCGTAAGTTTTGTTGACACCAAAATGTCCAACAATAGCTCCTCCATGCGCTTCTCTAATTAGTAGCTCCTGAATTGATCCCTTAGGAATGCACAAGCGATTTCCCTTGAACAAGTACCCATCTTGAACTGTAAAAGATCCTGTAGGTTCAATAAGCTCCTTAGCAAAGCTTGGATCCTCTTTGTACAGGTCCTTGATATGTTCAAATCCGAGCAACCTCGCATCAAGCTCAACTAACAACACATGTCTTCTTGAAAGCGCATCAGCTACTACATTCGAACTTCCCGTCTTATACTTTGATGAAAAAGTAAAAGATTGTAAAAATTCTACCCATTTAGCATGTCTTGGATTCAATTTTTGCTGCCCATGGATATGCTTCAAAGCTTCATGATCCGAATGCAATACGAATGGTTTAGGACGCAAATAATGACTCCAATGATCCAATGCCCGCACTATTGCATAAAACTCCTTATCATAAGTCGAGTAGTTCAATCGTGCACCACCCAATTTCTCACTGAAATATGCAATGGGACGCTTCTCTTGCACTAACACGGCACCAATACCAACCCCGCTTGCATCACACTCGACTTCGAACAATTTATCAAAATTTGGCAATGCCAAAACAGGTCCGGAACATAACTTCCCCTTAACCTCTTCAAATGCCTTTTGTGCACTTGTTGTCCACACAAATTTGCCTTTCTTGGTCAACTCCGTGATAGGAGCCATGATGGAGCTAAAATTTTGAATAAAACGTCTATAAAATGAAGCTAGGCCATGAAAACTTTGAACCTCCGTAGTAGATTTAGGAATAGGCCATGCTTGTATAGCTTCTATCTTTGACGGATCCATGCTCACTCCATCTTTTCCCACAATGTAACCAAGGAATATCACACTAGGAACCATGAATGTGCACTTCTCAAGCTTTCCAAATAACTGTTGTTTTCTCAACATTTCGAACACAACTCGAAGGTGTTGCTTGTGCTCCTCCTCATTTTTGCTATAGATTAGGATATCATCGAGATAAACGACCACAAGTTTGTTAAGGAACGGCCTCAACACTTCATTCATAAGCCTCATAAACGAACTAGGTGCATTACATAGGCCGAAAGGCATTACAAGCCATTCGTACAGCCCTTGCTTCGTTTTGAAAGCGGTCTTCCATTCATCTCCTTCTCGAATTCTCATTTGATGATAACCACTTCGTAAATCAAGTTTCGAGAACACACATGACCCACTAAGCTCATCTAACATATCATCGAGCCTAGGCATAGGAAAGCGGTATTTGATAGTGATATTATTCACCGCCCTACTATCAATACACATTCGCCAAGTCCCATCTTTCTTTGGTACCAATAGGGCTGGTACGGCACATGGACTCAAACTTTCTTGCACATAACCTCTATCAATTAGCTCCTGCACTTGCCTTTGCAACTCCTTTGCTTCTTCGGGATTGCATCTATAAGCGGGTTTATTAGGTAACGAAGCTCCTGGAATTAAGTCAATTTGATGTTCAATGCCTCGCTTTGGTGGTAACCCATTCGGTAGTTCTTCGGGAAATACATAACCAAACTCAATCAACAAATCCTGGATCGCTGTGTTGTTGCTATACTCGCTTGCTACATCACGTACTAATAGTACGTAGGCTTGTTCTCCTTTAGCTAACACATCCTCGACCTCCTTTGCTTCTAAGAACAAACTCCCTTTAGCATTAGGTCTCTTCTTTTTTTATGATAAAGGATTAAGATGATACTTTGCTTTTCCTTTATGCATAATGTAGACATTACTCCTTCCTTCATGTTCAACCTTTCGATCGAATTGCCATGGTCGTCCCAAGAGTATATGACAAGCAGTCATGGGTATAACATCACACCATACCTCATCCTCATACGGTCCCAATTTTAAGGAAACCAATGCTTGTTTCTTAACTTGAATTCCATTGTTACCATCAAGCCAATGTAACTTATACGGTTTAGGGTGATTTCTACTTGACAATTTCAGATTATCAACCAACTCCCTTGATACGACATTGGTACAAGATCCACTATCGATAATAAGATTGCAAAGTTGATTTTGTACCTTACATCGAGTGTGAAATATTTGCTCTCTTTGTTCATCTCCAACCCTAGTAGCCTCGGTATGTAAGTTGCGAATCACCAATGCTTCTCTTTCCTCATCACTATAAGGGTCAACCACATGAACTTCTTCTTCCTCATCGTCACTTGTAGTCTCTTCCTTTTCACGGCTAGGTAGCACAAAGGTTGGAAGGAGATCACATAATTCTTCGATTGTTAGGGCGCGTTTTTGTGGGCATTCATTAGCTATGTGTCCATAGCCTTGGCATTTGAAACAACGCCTCAATGAGCTCCCCTTGTTCTCCACGGCCCCGCTTTTTGTTGCTGGTTTTACTTCTTCTCTTTGTATCTCCTTAGGCTTGCTTTGTGGTGGTTTAGAATAAGCGCTAGAACTAGCACTTGAACTTGCTCCTTTTGAATAGGCATAAGACCTCCTTGCCTTATCATGTTTCTCGAATTTGATGGCCAAACGACATACATCATCAAATCCTTCATAATTCTGGATTTCAACCCTTGTTGCGAGTGTAGGTGTTAAGCCTTTGATGAATCTCGCCACCCTAAGTTCTTCTTTCTCATCAAGATCACAAAGAATCGACATCCTCTCAAATTCGTTGATATAATCAGTCACGGATAGACTTTCTTGTGATAAAGATTGTAGCTTTAAGTAGTTCTCTTGTTCGTAATCTCTTGGCATGAATCGCTTCTTTAAGTGCTTCTTCAATTTTTCCCAAGACTCAATCTTAGGTTTTCCAGCCTTCTTTCTTTGCTTCTTTAAGTTTTCATACCATAAGGAAGCATACTTGGTAAGTTTAAGAGTGGCTATCTTGAATTGCTTCTTGTCATCGTAGTCTTTATATTCGAAAATACGTTCGGTTTGTCGCAACCAATCCATAAACTTTTCCGGGTCCATGTTACCGTTGAATTCTGGAATATCAAGTTTCAATCCACGATCATCATCATCCTTATCTCTTGTTTTGTTTCTTGATCGTGTTTCTTCAACTTCAACATCACTATTGCTGTCCACGTCTTCTTTCTTCTTGTCTAGCTTGATAGCTAGGTTTCTAATCACGTAGGTCAGTTTAGATATATCGCCCCTTAGCACATGATGGCCTTCTTGCCAAGTTTTTGGATCTTCCTCTCCATTACTCATGATTGTAGAACTCCCAAGACAAATATACTAAGAAGTATATTTAAAACTAGCTCTGGTGCCAAATTGATGTAAAACACACTCGTTTTTTTGGTTCAAACAGTTCGGGAAACTGTTCGTTTGTTTTTAATAAAGTTGCAGCGGAAATTAACGTGTTTTTGTGGTTTTTGTATGTATATGAACGAAAATATAAAGGATATGACGTGCTCTAACTCTCCTCCCTCGCAAGGAACTCGATTTAGCCACGAATAATACTCAACCTCGCAAGGAAGAATATGGATTAACTCACTCTCGCAAGAACGAATTAATTTGATCTTTATAACTCGCAAGCTATGAAGAACACACAAGTAATCTTGTATTAAGCTCTCAAATTGTATGAATAATTATGAATACATAGCTTGGTATTTATACTACTACTACTTACCTTAAACTAACTAGATAGAAATTAGGAAAGTGTGAATACTACCTTATTATTAAATAAGATTATCACACTACTTTATTAAATTAAAAAAAACCAGAAACTATGAAAATATGGCAGCTATCACACGGTTTTGGCCACCCTTGGAAACCGTGTTACACTACACGTTTTTGCCACCTTGGAACCCGTGTCCACTTGTGCTTTATCCGTGTTCAAACTCCAAGCCATCTTCACTCTTCCATGTTATCATATTTACTAAGCTTGATCCCATTTTGAAACCTTTGGAAATGTGAGATACATTTCGAGTGATTAAGACTTCATTTTCATTGTCTTCTAATGCTCCCGCATCATAACATGCCACACCGGGGTGGTATGGAAGTCTACAACGGTTGCATAAGCAACCTTGAGCTTGAGGAGGAGCATATAGCCTATGAGCCACATTAGAAGTAGCTCGAGGAATAAATGGAGCGGGAGCTCTTGCACTTGCATTTGGGGGAGGATTGAATCTCCTCTTGTTGGCATAAGAGTTGGAGGAAGACTGAGTAAACGGTCTCTTCCCAAAGAAATTAGGCCTAGGAGTGAAAGAAGGAGAGGGATTCTTCATCATAGCTTCATCCTTGATGGCTTTCATGGAGTTCTCGGCTCATAGAGCATCATCATATAAATCCCCAAAGGAAGTAGTATTCCTCCTCACTTTACTTTGGAGTAAAGCACTAAGCTTGTTGCGGTAGTATAAAGCTCGGTCCTCGTCATCTTTGATAAGCCTCGGAGCAAAGTGAGCAAGCTTGTTGAACTCCGTAGTGAAGTCTTGTGCCGACAAGTTACCTTGCTTGAAGTCAATAAATTCCTTGAGCCTTTGTTGCTTGAGCTCCTTAGGATAAAATCGACCTTCCACTAGAGCTTTGAAACAAGCCCAATTGAAATCATCTTCAAAAGTAGCGGTGGCACTAGTAATCGCCCACCAATTATCAGCTTCCCTTACAAGGAAATGCTTTGCAATCCTTACCTTGTCCTCTTCACGGACTTGGTATAAATCAAATTGCTTCTCCATTTCTAGGAACCATTCCGATAGCTCGGTAAGGTTCGGCTCTCCGCCGTAAGGTATAATCTTACTCCTAGCTATTTGGCTTGCCACCCAAGTGTAGCCTCCTTGGTGGTTATCTTATCTACGAGGGGGAACTTGGTTGGCTTGAGCAATAGCCGCATCTTGTTGATTCTTCAACACTTGCGTAAGAGCTTCTAGCATAACATTCTCTACTACTCGAGGTCTAACCATCTTCATAAGAAATAGAAACAAAACAAGTTAATCCTAACACTTAGCATAAACAAATAGACTACCAAGTAAAGTCCTTAACTTCTACCCATCTCTCATTTATTATTTCAAGGTCAAGTAGTTTAAGTTTAGGGTTCACGTATGTGCGTCGGGAGCGATAAAGCTCTGATATCAACTATGACAACCCTCGCGAATGCGGTAATAAAACATACAAGCATGTGATTTAATTAGCGGAAAATACGATATTTTTAAAAAAATTTACATGCAAGATAGAAATACGAGGAATGTCAATAATTACAAACCAAGGTATAAAATACTACAAGAGACGTAGTCTCTCAAAATGTTATCCAACATCAAAGTTATTAGCATCTAGCTAAAAATCGTCTAGAGGTGTTTCATCCAGGCCAACGCCCGCTAGCTCACACCCGAACCCAAAATACCACAAGCAAAAAGCCATATAATCAAGCAACCTGTTCATCCATGAAAAACATGAACGCCACAGTCAGTGGGGAGTAACTCCGGCTTCTCCTAGCCATATCACATTAAACGTTCATAAACGAAAATACGGAAGTAGAAGCATGCATGTAACACCCGGAAATGTACCCTATTTTTCTAATAGAAATATTTTACGAAATCGTTTCAGTAATTTTAAGTTTTAATTTAGAATTTTATGTTCCGAGTCGAATTTAGAATTTCCGAGTTCGTATTTGGAATTTCAGCGAGATTCCATGAGAATCCCGTCTTAAGGCGAGTTTGACTTTTGGTTGACTTTTTCCTTACTTATACTCATACTCCTTAACCTATTTTTCCTACTCAAACTCAAACACTCACATTTCTTCCTCTCTAAGAAAGATCAAACCCTTGCCTCCCTCTTACTTTTCGATCTTTGATTCGTCCTAGCTCATTCATTTCTCGATAGAATTCACGTAAGTTCGTCTCATTCTTCTCCCCGTACCTTCCTCTATCCGTGTTGATGTTAAAATCACCGTCTTTCTCGCTTTTCAAATTTCCCGTCTTTCTCAAGATGAATTTCATTCATCTTTTATGATCTTTATGTAGGTGGTGACCTCCAAGATCCCGACAAAGACTATTACCTTATTGAAGAGGAGCTTGACGAGTAGGGAAGACGCATAAAGGTAACGGTGAAGGGTTACTCGGTATCATTTACGTGTTTTACATGCTTTATATGCTAGAAATCGTATTAGAATACGATTAGGAAGCCTAGAATTCATGGTATGATTAATGAATGTTGTTACATGATGAATATTGATGATGTATATTGATTGTTGATGATTATTAGAAGTATATTTGAGAATTGAAATGATTTGGAAATGAATTGAAGGCTCTCGGATGAACTGGTGCTCCCTGCCGGTCAACTGGCCGCCGGTCTGCCAACCGGCTGGGAACACATCAGTAACATCCTTGAATTTTTGGGAAATTTTGTATAGGGGGTTCTGAGCCGGTCGACCGGCCGCCGATCCACTGACCGGCCTAGACTACATTTCTCTGTTTTCTATGATTTTTGGTTTTTGCCCTGTGTTCTGAGCCGGCCCACCGGCCACCGGTCCCCTGCCCAGCCTGGAACACGGCTGTGTTTTCTTCTTGAAATTTCTAAATCTCGTAATTTATAATAGTTCGCATGATTCGTTTATCGTATAATTTTACGTAGTGACTTATAATATTCATGTTTTGGATATATGATATTTTATTCGCTTGTATCACATGTTTCGTGACGGTTTTCGATATGTCCCACTTTGAGTCGGTTTTTACAATTGTCATGGTTTGAGCACTATATTGTTTTGTGCTTTGTACTCTCATTCCCTTGGCTACCTTCCCGTTCGTAAGGCTGGAATGTCGGAACGGAGAGGTATCCTACTGCTTAAATGCATGTGTTAGTGGGCATACGACGACGTTGTTGGGAGTTGAACGCTATGCGTTGATCGACCCGGCCGTCAAATGTTGTGTACTTGCGAGGTGGTGTTATTTGCATGTAGCGTACCGCTTGTTATGAGGCTTGAGCTCTTTTCCGCCTCTTTCGTGAATGATCTACCGAATTTGGGGTACTCGGCGTTTTCTTTGTAAGACCGAGTCTTGGATGCGAACCGTTTATCGCATGTCGAATCGGAACACGTTATTCCGAGAGTCTGGCCAGGTTTAGACTAGGACCGTATTATTATCGTCGTCCTACAGGAGGAAATTAGTGCACATATACGAAATGTAGCATCGTGTATGAGTTCAGGGAAATGCTTATCCCGTGGATGCCTGTTAATCATACTTGCCATGTACACGGTGCTAGTGCGTTTCATTTACCGTGAGAGATGTCGTATTGTGTCGTCGTTCTTGCATGCGTGATTTCATGATATTGTTCATGGTCATTGCATGATTGGGCACCGTCCAGGTCTTGGTTCGTGAATGGATGATAATATGTTGGATTTAATGTGATCATCGCATGACTTGACTTGGTTTGTTTGTCGAGTCTCAATCTTATCAATCGTATACCGCTAACGGTGAGATGCAAGCCCTAGTGAGCGTATTCGGTTGCCTAAGAGTGTCTCCCCCGAGTCTTTGAATAACATGATGGTTTCGGATTTGATTTCCACATGATCTTATCATTATCTATAGAATTGCCTATCTATTCTTATTGTACCTCACATGTATATCTATATATGCATGCTTTACTTTTGTATTTCCTTATATGTACGTTTAATGTGATATGGCTGGGAACCGGAGTTACTCCCCTGATTGGGCTTCATGTTTTCATGAATGAACAGTTTGCGTGCCTGGATGGCTTTTTTGGCTATGATATTTTTGGGGGGTTCGGGTGTGAGCTAGCGGCTTGTCCCTGGAAGTTTCACCTCTAGAACGATATTAGACTATTTTTGTAACCCTTTGTTCTTTGCTTAACTTTTAAGAGACCCCCGTCCTTTGTTTGATTTCCGTATTTAAGTTTGTAACATTTTGACACACCTCGTGTTATATATCTTGCATGTTTAAAGGTTTTTAAAATACCGTATTTCCGCATATTATTCACATGCTTGTATGTTTTATATTTCCGCATTCGCGAGGGTTGTCACAATGCATATATAGATATACATGTGAAATACGAGAAGGATAAATAGGCAATTCAATATATAAATATAAGAGCATATGAAGTACAAATCCATAACCATTATATTATACAAAGACTCTGGGATGACACTCTTAGGCAACCATACACACTCACTAGGGCTTGCATCTCACCGTTAACGGCATAAGTTTGATAAGATTGAGACTCGACAAACAAACCATGCCAAGTCATCCAAAGATCACAAATAATCAATCATATAACCATCCATCCAAACGTACAATACGTTGACGACATCTCTCACGGTAAATTACACGCACTAGCCCCGTGTACAAGGCAAGTATGATTAAAATTGCATCCACGGGATAAACATTTCCCTGAACGCATACACGATTAACATTTCGTATATGTAGACTAATTTCCTCCTGGTAGGACGACGATATAAATATCTGATCCTAGTCTAAACCTGGCCACACTCTCGAAATAACATTTTCCGATTCGACATGCGATATACGTCTCGCATCCAAGACTCGGTCCATCATAGACGCCGAGTACCCCAAATTCGGTCAACCTTCACGAAGGAGGCGGAAAAGAGCACAAGCATCATAACAAGCGGTACGCTACATGCAATGACACCACCTCGCAAGTATACAACATTTGACAGCCGGGTCGATCAACGCAAAGCGTTCGCCTCCTAACAACGTCGTCATATGCCCACTAACACATGCAATTAAGCAGTAAGGATACACTCCCCGTTCCGACATTCCAGCCTTACGAACGAAGAGGTAGCCAAGGGAATGAGAGTACAAATCACATAGAAAATTAGTGCTCAAACCGTAACATGTGTAAAACCGACTCAAAGTGGGACATATCAAAAACCGTCACAAAACATGCGATACAAGCGAATGAAATATCATATATTCGAAACATTAATACTTAAGGTCATTACGTAAATTTATAAGATAAACGAACCATCGGAAATATTATAAATAAAAACGTAAGTAAGAAACACCAATGAATTGGCAGTGTGTGCCAGCCGGTCAAGGGGACCGGCTGTCGGCTACCCGGCTGGCACCTGTAGTATCAATTGAAAATAACTCAAAATGCAGTGTGTCCCAGCTGGTCAAATGGACCGGCTGCCGGCTACCCGGCTGGGACCAAAGACATACGAGAAAAACAAAGGCAAAGTGAGGTGTGTCTCAGCCAGTCGGATGACCGGCTCCCGGTCGGCCGGCTGAGACCTAAATCATGCACAAATTATTACGTAACATAAATAATATACAGCCACTCCCCAGCCGATCAGCTGACCGGCTGCCGGTCGGCTGGCTGGGGTCCAATATGCACGAAAACCACAATTCTCATTAAGGTTCAACATTCAACAATCATCACCTAACATCACAAATCATCAATTCTCATTATAATTTATCAACTAACAACAACCATCATCAACAACACAATTCCTATGATTACTAATCTTATTCTAAATACGATCACTAACATAGAAAACACATAAAACACGTAAATGATATCGAGTAACCCTTCACCGTTACCTTTTCGCGTCTTCACTCCGCGTCGATATCCTCTTCTATCAAAAAGTAGTCTTTGTCGGGGTCTTGGAGGTCACCACCTACAATTAGATAATAAAAGATGAATATAATTCACCTTGTGAAAGACGGATAAATTGAAAAGCGAGAAAGACGGTAATTTTATTACCAAAACGGATAGAGGATGATGAGAGGGAAAGTATAAGACGAACTTAGGTGAATTTGAGCGAGAAATGAATGAGTAGTGACGATTCTAAGTTTGATCAAATATGGAGGTTAGGGTTTTGGGTGGTTACTTGGTGAGGAAGAAGAAGATTGAATGTGAGGGAGTTAGGGATATGAGGGTGTATATGAAGGAGTAAGTGGAAAACAAAAGGGAAAAAGCCCATAACGTCTTAAGACGTAACTTACTCGAATTCTCGCGTAAAGTCCGAAAACGAACTCGGAAATTCTAAACTAGACACGGGAAATTTAATTCTAAACTAAAACTAAATTTCGCTGAAAAGTATCCGTATAATATTTTTACTATAAAAATAGGGTACATTTGCGGGTGTTACACAAGGCCGGTAGTCGTCCATCCTCTCAAAATAATCATAAATTTTCTCTCTCTCTACAAACTTATCCTCTCTCTTTCTCTAGTAACTGACAAACTAATTGCTCCAAAATCACAAAACCCTAAAAATACCAAAAATTCAAAAATCGATCTGTGGAAATCAATTGAAAATTGAAGTCAAATATGCTTCTTATCATCTTTCTCCTTGTTTACACAAAAACGAAAAAGGTAAAAATGAACGTTATTTGATTTTTTTTATCTTTGATTTAGATTTGTTTTGTATATAATAAATGTTGATTTTCAATCAGATATTGTATGTGTTCATATTGTTCTTGTCGATTATTCATGTTTTTAATGCTGATTCTAATGTTCATAATAATTATGCAGAAAGTTAAGGTAATGACATGGTGAAATTGAGCAGCAATGTTAATTTGTGCTTTGTTAATGTACAATTGATTTATGTAATAATTTGCGATAATATAAAGTTTTTAATCGTTATAATCTGATGTTTAAATTGTTTGATTTCGGATTTATGTATGTGTTCATAATGCTTGACAAAAAGTTAAGGTTATGATATTGTGAAATTCATAATTGGATGTGTTTTTAGGAACAATTTTAGGTATGCAGCGGCGGCGATTAGTTAAGCTAACCGCTGTAAAAATATACTCGACATATAGTGTAACATTATTATTGTACTATTGTTGTAGTAACAATAATACAATAACATGTGAACTGAAACTGAAATATTGAACTCAAATTGAAATGTTGTACAACATTGTATATTTGATGGTGTGTGATTCAACCAAATTAAATTTGATGGTGTAATATTGTTATAAACTCACAAGTGATGTTGATCACCAATTATGTACCATCGACTTTTGTATATGTTTTAATTTTAAATGATTGCAGTGTTTGTGCGAAAACTTATGGTTCTGACATTGTGACATTCATACCTATATTTGTTTTCGTGAAAATTGGGTTAAGTGTGATGATTAACTTCCGTAACATACTCGACACATGTTACTGTAGTAGAGTTACACTAAAGTTATTACTGTATGATTAAGATGAACTTGAAATACTGTTAGAACATTGTATATTTCATGTTGCGTGTTTTTTCCAATTAAATTTGATTGCATAACATAGTAATAAACTCATAAATCATGATACCGTAATATGGTTACTGTAAAATTATCACTAGTGACGGACCACATCTTTCGCATATGTTTAGTTATTAATGGTTGAATGTTTGTTTTGAATGTCAGCAAATTTGAAAAGGAAGATTAGAGAAATCAACCAACACATATACATAAACAAGCACGACAGTAACTAATCAGTCTTGAAGATAAGCGTGAAGAAGGCAACGTTATTGAAGTTGAAATGCTAGTTGAGATTGTTAACATTTTTGTCACTCGTAAAATGTTAAAATTATATAAATTCAAATTTTTCTATACAAAAACGTGTTAAAAAAAGTTAAAGTTACACTCGAAAAGCATTAAAGTTACACTAGTAATATGTTAAAGTTATATAAACTCTAATTTTTCTGTACAAAACCGCCTTAAAATATTAAACATACACTTGTAAAATGTTAAAATTATATAAATTCAAAATTTCCTATACAAAACCATCTTAAACAATTAAAGTTACACTCGAAAATCATCAAAGTTACACTCGTAAAGTGTTATATATATATATATATATATATATATATATATATATATATATATATATATATATATATATATATATATATTCAAATTTTTTATATTAAAACCGCCTTAAAAAATAAAGTTACGTTAAAAAATATTAGAGTTACACTCTAAAAGCATCAAAGTTACACTCGTAAGGTGTTAAAATTGTTTAAATTCAAATTTTTATATACAAACCGCCTTAAAAAGTTAAAGTTAAACTCTACAACATTCGAGTTACACTCGTAAACATCAAAGTTACACTCATAAATCTCAGCAGCTCTAAAGTGATTAATTAAAAGGTAGAGAGAGAAAGTTAATTAATTAGTGCATAGGTAATTGATTAGTGATAAGTGAACTTTTTAATCTACAATCTCAACCATCCATCTCCCTCATCCAATGGCTAGGATGAAGACTCAGGGACTCTATGGAAATGGTGGACTCAAAAGAATATATATAGAGAGAGAAAGGTTCAAATGAGTCCCTCATATATTTTGAGTCCCTAAGTCTTCCTATGAGCCCTTAGATCCTTCAATGTGGGTGGTTGAGATTAAAAGAAAAAAATAACCATTACACTAATCCATTACTTATACACTAATTAATTTTCTTTCTTTCGCTAGCTTAAAGTTGATGACATTTTAGCATTTTAGGGTGTAATTTTTGTCTTCAAGTATAAATTTTGTTTTTCTACAAGTATACGGTTTTACAATTGTAACATTCATATTTTACGAGTGTAACTTTAATCCAAAAAAGTGTAACTTTATACTACAAACTGATTTTAAGACACGCTTTTGACATTTTACAAATATTTTTAGAGTGTTACTTTAACCTTTTACGAGTGTAACTTTAATCCAAAATAATGTAATTATATACTAAAAAGTTATTTTAAGACATGTTTTTTACATCTTACGTGTTTTTAGAGTGTAACTTTAGCCTTATACAAGTGTAACTTTAATCCAAAATAGTCTAACTTTATACTAAAAAGTGATTTTAAGACAAGTTTTTGACATTTTACGTATTTTTTAGAGAGTAACTTTAGCCCTTTACAAGTGTAACTGTAATCCAAAGTAGTCTAACTTTATACTAAAAAATGATTTTAAGACAAATTTTTGACATTTTACGTATTTTTAGAGTGTAACTATAACCTTTTACGAGTGTAACTTTAATTTAAAATAATGTAATTTCATACTAAAAATTGATTTTATGACAAGTTTTTTACATTTTACGTATTTTCATAGTGTAACTTTAGCCTTTTACAAGTGTAACTTTAATCCAAAATACTGTAACTTTATACTAAAAATTAATTTAAGGACAAGTTTTAAACATTTTACGTATCTTTAGTATGTAACTTTAACCTTTTACAAGCATAACTTTAATCCAAATATAGTGTAACTTTATTATTTTTTGATTTTTTGTAATTCTTAGATAAGTTTATGACATTTTAAACTTTTTAAGATTGTAACTTTAGTCATTAATAATGTAACTTTAGTCATTGAGTGTGTAACTTTAGTTCATTGAAAATGTAATCTTAGTCCCTTAAGGGTGTAACTTCAATCAATGCTAACAATAACACTCAGTAAACAACAATAATAACAACTACAACTATTTTTGACATTAAAAAATTAGATAATATGATTTTTTTTTTCTCAAAAATCTATTCTTATTAAAAAAATCTATAAAATAAAGTAAAATAAAATAATAAAACTTATACTTTTTAGTAGATTTAAAGGTGGGGAAAAAGAAAAAAATAATAATAATAAATCTGAAAAATAAAAGATGCAAGAAAAATAAAATTAAAACATAAATAAAACTACTAGATTTAAAAAAAAAAGGAAAAAAAAAGAGATAGATAGGAGGAATACTAAATCTGAAAAAAGTAGTGAAAGTCCATAAACCTTAATTAGACTCCTCTAATTAATTACTAAATTACTTTTTAATTTAGTTTATGATGATCTATGTAACATGCATGTAAATATAAAGACATTTATATAAAAGAAGAAATTTCCTCACATTGATATGGAAATTATATGGGCACAACAAGAACTCCTTCTTGTTGTTCTTGAGCTATAAATATGGATGAACACAAACTATCTCCAAAGTAGAAGATCTCCTCTAAGTTGCACCAAGATTAACCCAAATAATCTACCCTTATTATTAACTAGATAATAAGATAGATATTATTCTACTAATATTATGACTATATTACTACACTAGTAATACTTAGTAAATATTAGTATTTGAGAGTTTATAGTGAGAAGAAGAGTTTTAGAGAGAAGTATGACAATTGCACAAAATGAAGTGATAAATGATGAACAACAATTGTGCATCAAGAAGCCAAAATGGCCGGATGATATAGTCCAAATATGGACTATTATTTTGTTCAATTTTTGTCACATGCATTAGAGTGGAGTGTTGTAGTATATATGATGATTATTCTTACTTGTAATGTCACTTTCATAAGTAACTAAATAGTAAAAACAAGAACTAAAATCATCACCTTTAACTACATACCAACCGGTCCATTATGGCCTAGTTGGTCCATTTTGATTTTTGATATTTGTCTCACAAATACTTATTGATCATATGGTTAATTATCTTGTATAATTAAGTGTTAATTTGATCATATAACAATTATATGACTCAATTAAATAAATAATATGTACTTAACATTTTAAGTAATATTTTACCATTATATCAATATATAATGGGTCCCACAATGCTTAGTTAATTTATTTTACAACTCCTTGTAAATATAATTAACTAATTACCTCTATCTCAAAACCTCAACTAATTTAGTAATTTAACGATTAATTACTAAGTTAAATCTTATTTAATCGTATTAAAATAAGATATAAATTTATTAGTCAATTATCGCATAATTGAAAAATAAGCTTAATCGAATTTGAGTTCTTAACTCAATTTCTAACAATTAACTCTCGTACATATCGAATATATGTAATGTACTAATTAACTGTATCGTATACAAATAATTAGTTACTATTTGGATTTCATCCTTTAGGTGTGACCGAAAGGGATCAGTTGATCACCGCCGTCAAACGACAATAACGTCAAACTCTAGTCAGCCAACCGTTATTGATTTACGTTAATCAACTGACTAATCATATATATAGTCAATAAATATCCCAATTATATTCCATAATAAGATTTATTATGTGGCGCACTATTGTGGAGGACACCTACTCCAACAATCTCCCACTTGTCTGACACAAGTGTGCGTCACCGATTCTCTTGTCTCTTTATCACATCTCCCACTCAACGCAAGGTGTCTTTCAGGTCGCACTTGCGATTGACAATATCTAGAGTGGTTTTCTCGATAGGGAGAGTAACTGTCTGACCGGAAAATCTACCATAGATCTCTTTCCGAGCGTGGCCACGCATTTACAGTAACTACTCCTCGAGTGGCCTAAAGATGTTTTTACCCAACGTGGGTGGACAATTCCTTTTGATCCATCTACTCTGTATAATGCAGATCACCATGATCCAGAAGAAGTCCATCGGCCTCCTTTTACGGCACGACCTAGAACATCAACCAAAACCAATCGGAAACTGCACCGACTCAGATAGACGGTCGCCAGTCAAAAGAATCGACTTATAGGAATAAGATAGAAGACCCTGCCACGACCAGGCATCAAATAATTGATTTAAGGGTCTCTACAATGTCACTGTCCGACAGAGTGTCATACAGTCTGTCTATGTAAACGACCAGTCATCTCCATGACCCCATGGTGCTGAACCAACCATCGATCTACTTACAATCTAGTCATTTCGAGACGTCACCTCATTGAGTGACTAGGGACAAAATACTAAGTTCGTCCTGTTCACTTGAATTGGGTTCAACCTTTCTTTCAACCAATTCGGATAAACAAAGTATTAAAATTTAGTCAAACTAAATAATGGAGTTTTTAATGAAACTCTAACAATGAATGCGATTATCAAATATTTGGAAAAATTGATACGCTATCAATAATTTCATATCTTATAATCTTTAGCAATTCAGGTACATATTTCAATCCCCATTGAAATGACATGACTATCATGTTCAGCCTGCAAAAAGCATGGCTAATGGATTAGCAATACTTGCATCTCTCCCATCGTTCTGATTGCTATTTCTTTTGTCTACGTAATCTCATATTACATAAAACTTTCTGAGTACGTGTCTAGGTTTGAATCTAGACTTAGGACTCTTGGCCTAAAGGTAGCTCCCACTGTTTTACCAGTATAATGGGATAGGATATACAGCTATATGAACTATTTCTAGTCCCTCCAATACTGTCGAATCCAAGCTACCTTCATATGCATCATCATATGACGCAATGTACTCCATTTCCGTTGTTAAATCCGCAATGATAAACTGCCTGGAACACTTCCAGCGGATACATGACATTTCTATTTGAAAATGTCACTCCTACTTGGAACCTTTCCAATAGTATTTTCTGTTTGGAACTCTTCCAACAGATAAATCTTCTATAAAACACAGCCAACTCGTGATTTCAAATCACTTTGATCAGTTTGGAAGTTGAAGTCTGTGTAACCCTTACACGCAACTCATTTTAAACTCCAAACACATGGAACATATCTTTTAGTCCTTCGCAAGTACTAAGGATGTTCTTTATGGCTATCAAGTGACTCTCACTTGGATTTGATTGCAAATGATTCGTCATACTCAAATCATGCGAAATGTCGGATTGAGTATACATCACAGCGTATATAATTGATCCCGCAGCGGAAGCAAAAAGGAATCAATTTATCATGTGTTCAACTTCTTTGAACTAGACAAAGATCTTATCAATATAAGAATTTTGACTCAACGCTAATATCCTTTTAAATTTATCTCCATAAATCCAGATATCTAAGAGATGTATTCTATTTCTCCAAAAATCTTCCATCATCTAAAATGATCAATATGTCTCCACATATAAGACTGATGCACACCACATTACTCCCACTAAACTTCATGTATAAACATAATTTCTCGAGATATCGAGAAATATTTTACAACATGATTGACACACTAATTCCAACTCTTTAATGCTTACTTAAGACATCCTCTTAAGCTTGCAAATTAACTTAGGATAGTTAGGATCTACGAAGCCACAGGTGAATATAAAATATACTACCTCTTCTAGAATCGTATTCAAGAAGGTGGTTCTTCAAGAAGGTGGTTCTTGAGATCCTGCAACGGGAGTATGTGACCAAGCCAAGACACGAGCCATGACACGAGCTCAAGACAAGACACAAACTCAAGACAAGACTCAACATCAAAACAACAACCTACATTCAGACAACACCATGACCAGCTATGACAATGTTCTATTCAGTCCAAGCCACAACCACTTCAAGCCTGCTAAGACAACACCACCACAACCAGAACAAAGCCTAGCCATCCACTTCCCAAGACTAGGCCACAACAAAGCTCAGCCAACAGCCCAACAAACCCAACACAACAAAAACAGCCCCCAGCCAAAAACAGCCTATCACAGCCTTTCTAAACAAGGTCCATGGGGCCCCACACAATCAAACAAGCCTAACCAACCCTCAAACCTATGTCTTGGGAAGGTCCTCTACAACTTTCCCCAGGACTTCCCTCCCCAGAAACAAACACACAAAGAGTTAGCTTAGGGACAACTTCAGACTGTCCAGATTTCAGCCTTTTTGCAGTAGTTAACATGTCACTATCAAACTTTCCTTTTATGATCAAACAAACTCGAGGGCCTTTTAGAAGGACCTTTGGCATCCATCCCACTTCAGTTGAGCTCAAGAATCAAGCTCAGAAGTCCACCCCTCCACCAGTTTCAACCCCAACAAACCAATTAAGGCAGATTGTCCTATTAGAACTACTTTTCTACTTTATTGCTTTATGCTGAACAATGTAGCTGTTATTTCTGTTTCTTTTGCAAACCCATTGTGGCCCTAGGATGTAATGAACGAATAGGATGTAATGTCCTTGCCTATATAAGGCCTTTTCCTTATGAATGAAAGACAGATTTGAAGTAAAATATAAAACTGAAACCTTGTTTCTGTTGCATCTCTTGGCTGTGTGCTTGAGACAACTTCCTTTGCTGTGTGCTTGGAAGTGAGCTTGGGTCCTTAGCTGTGTGCTGGGATCAAGGTTCAACCCTCAACCATTGGCTTTGTGCTTTGGTTAAGGTCCTATCCTTGTTCTTTAACAATCAATTCAAACAGAAACAGAGTACTTGCAAGTGTCTTAATCCTAGCTCAATTTGTCATTGTTTAGTTGTCTTTTCTGAATAATAGTTTCAGTGCAGATCCAGTTGGCATCATACTATTATGATATGCTGTAATCGCTAAGTATATTCGAATGGATCAAAGAATTAAGGTTGGTGCAAAACTCTTTGCCTACCAAGTTATCTTTGAAAACATTTTAATGTTCATCCATGCAAATTTCGATCTTAAAAATTAATTTACATTTGAAGAGGTCGTACTTCTTCAAGTAAAAATTTACCAGGTCACATACCTGACCATCATGCATGGAGTCCATTACGAATCGTATGACTCTAAGCCATATCAAGAAGTTGGGACTAAAAACAGTCTTTTATAAGTCGCATATTAGAATTCATCACTAGAAAGGAGCGATAAAATTCCACCTGACCTCCTAGGTTCCGAAGAAACAACTACTGAACAAGCAATGAGGAAAACTTTTTCCGAACCATATGCTCAGTTTGTGGCTCTTGAAACATTTTCTCCCACTCTGTCTTATCAAGAAATAATCGTATTTTTATTGAAAGACAGCATCACGAGTCACAAACGCTTTGTTCTCGTGGTCAATGAGGGATTATTGAGCACTTGTTTCATTCAAATAACTTATAATTTAGGTACGCTACCTACCCATATCGTATATGGAATGAAATCAGACTGTTTTAAATGTGTTTTAATATGGTGGGAAAAGAAATAGCAGACAAAAATATTAAGATGCCCCAAGGTTAGTCAAATGGCTCATTTTGACTTGATAAAGACAAAACCCATATCGTATAAGGTTCTGTTTCTCTATAACAACAACCTTATCGTAATAAGGTGTGTAAGAGAAGTTAACTTGTGAACCATTTCACAATATTTTGGTTGAATTGAATGCAATTTTGTAGAAAATCAAAGTCAATACTTGTGATATTTACATTACGTTACTTGTAAGTCCTGATAAATACTCTTGGTGATTAACTACTTAACTATTGAACTCTTTGACTTCTCAAAAGATTTTCATAAAGCACCTCATTGAAGTAGAATTCAAATATAATATCTACTTTAAATCGTTGGTAAATTAAAGTGAAAATAAACCATAACCATCTCTGGCTGTGTTTGTTATTGGACCACGCATATTCTTATGTAATAGGGCCAATAACTCACTAGTTCGATTTCCTTTTAAATAAAAGGGCACGAATCATCTTGCCTTGAATACAAGATTCGCACGCACCATAAGATTCAAAATCAGATGGTTTAGGGATAGTGGTCAATACTAGCCTCTTAATGTGCTACACAATCCAGAATTAAGATTAGATAAGGGTCACCAATTTTGAGCTTTTACAATCTATATGACAAATAATTATTACTAGTTTAGATCAAGAATATATTTACCTTTGATTGGTATAGGAAACCATTGACCAAGTATAGGCATAAAAGATCACAACGTTGTTTCTATTCACCAAAAGTGAAACACTTTGTGTCGTAACAAAAGTGGATACTTATATTCGTCTATTTAGAGGGTATGTAAATAAGAAAGTTTATTAAAGTTAGACGTATAATCCAAAACGTAGATTGATCACTTATAACTTTTATATGTTCTATAGAAATAAAACTACAATAGTTATATTTCCCTTGGTAGGTCGACATTAATTAGGGTTAGTCGCTGCACGAATTCATTATTATATGCATTGAATAATTGATGAAACCATAATAGGTATCTAATACCCAAAAATTGCATTTAGCAAAATAAATGTCGATCATATAGATATTATGGGTGAAAATAGTACACCCAATTTCTAACTCTTTAGAAAACTTTGGGAAGATTCTTTTCTTGTGTCCTACACTATAAAATAGAATCGTCAAAAGTTGGGTTTGACACCTTGCTTGGGTTTTGACTTTACTATTCAAGATAGTCTTGCCTTTTTCCCTTGCCTTGTGTCAAAGTCGAGCCAACCTACTCTTGAACCTTGTCTTAACAATTTAAGAATATAAACATCATTCTTTAGTGCTCCCACTCACTTTCATGAATCTCTACTTTAGACAAGTATATTAGAATTATTGTGAAGACTATTCTTCATTTCATTCATGGTTTAACCTTCACAAGGATAAACTTTTCATGAAGTGACTACGGTATTTGGTTGTTCACGATTTCAAATAAATCGATTAACCTAGTCATTCCAACTGATTTGGCCTCTTTTGAGGTAAGCCTCGATAAGGAGCATTATGACGACATACCAAAATACAAATATTTCCTTTGGAGCAAAAATTTGATGTACCATTGTTATAAGAAGGTGTCACAAAATATTCAAAAACGCTTTTGACTAAGTGTGACTTATTCATTTACTCTTCATAAGAGACATTTGCAACGGTGAATATGAGGATCAAAAGATAAAATTCATTTTGTCTTTAGCTACGGTGGTTTAAACGAAGATCGCAATCAATATACTACCGTATAAAATAATGGAAACCTTTTCCACGATTGAACGGATTTATAAGTTCATAGAAGAAAAATAATTGTCATTGCGCGAATAAAAATAAATTTCAACGGAAAATAAACATTCATTGCTTATATATAATTTACTTGTAAAACAATTTTAAACAAGTCACTCATATAATGACCCCTCACGAAATTATATAAGTGATTCCAAGACCCATCTTTAGACAAAATAGTCATCGCATGCTACCTTTATCCAAAAAATGGTAAGTCAATACTTGACTAATTCTACACTTAGAGCCTCTGGTTGAGCGGATTTTCAAGCTAAATCCATCTCCTAATCCCAGTAAACGCTTATCCTCTTGAGTCCAATCCATTTTAGCTTGTGATCGCATCACACTACTTACCCGAGGTAAAAAGGGACCCACGAGCGTGGTAGCCCTAATGAACACGAGGGTCATAGGTGTTACTAATTGGTAAGGCTAAATCTCAATTTTTTTTAAGTTATGTGAGAGGTCTTGTCAATTTTGTTATTAATTCCCTATAAGCGAACTAAGTCGGTGAATTGTGAATAACGTTGAATTGACAATAACGTAAATAAAATGCATGTGTGACGATTTTGGCACGAGCGAAAGTAACAAAGCAATCAAGCAACAATAAAAGCCTAGTAATGGCCCACCTAGCTAAATCAAATAGAAAGTAAATTACTAGATAGTTACAAATTCGGAAACCAACTCCTTTCCCTTTTCTCTTCAATTGGAACATCTTCCAAAAGGCAACCTTCTGAGGGAGGTCCAACCGTCCTTCATAAAATATTACAAATATACAAATATACAATTCCTATTATACATTTATTCTATAAAATAAAATTATTAAATTATACAAACCGGCGATACGAGATCGCAATAAAATTACAACCAAACCGTTATTCCCTAACATTACGGGTAATAACGATAAAAATAACTAGGCCATACTATGTACAAACTTTGCATAAATTATTAAATAAATGACATTCATTCATTCAAACATAAATAAAATAAATTGCTGCAAAATTCATGCCAAAATCGTCCTAAGTTCAATTCATGCTCATTGTAGCTCGATTTCTTCCGGGATTCATTGATTTTTAACCATTAAAAATCAATATCAACATTTAAATCGCATTTAAATTCAAACTACTTAACTAAACTGTTTTAGAACTCAAAATTAGTCACTACTAATTTTGTTGGTCATTAATTAGATCGATTTGATTTCATTTGCTAAATATTACGGTTTAATCATAACAATTATGAAATAAAACCAAAATAAAATATAAACATCATAAAATTTGAAACCAAAAATTTTGTACATTCTGGAACAATTCCAAGAACTATAAAAATAAAAAACATTTGCTCAAAAAATTTAAATTAATTTTATGAACAAATAGCTTTGTATTTAATGTTTTTATCAAATAAAAACATTAGATATAGTAAAACAGTGAAACAAATTATGAAATTTCACCAAGAGTATCAACATCAGAATGTTAAATGTACAAAAAATTTTCAAGACCAGAAATGGACGTTTCAATTTTATGAACATTATAATCTCATATTATCGACTTTTATCGTATAAAAATCAATAAACATGCAATACATAAGTAAAAGTCACTAAATTTTACATACAATATTTAAGAAATGCATGTGAGATCATATTAAAATTTCATGGCCAGAATCAACATGCAACTATTTCCAGTTAACTTTTAACTCATAAAATGCATGTTAACTCGGTTTAAACGCCAAAAATCAAAATAAATAGCAAATTAATCCCTAAAATCACGAAATCTGACCACAAACATTTTGAGGTCAGTAGGTATACATGAACCAAAACTTTTCGTCAGAATCGTATTTTAACTCAAAATCTTTGATTTATTAGTTATCTTATAACTTTAATAAAAATGTCCAAAATGAACATGCATGCTACAAGCTCGCTCGGATACCACATGAAAGTCCATAGACCTTAATTAGACTCCTCTAATTAATTTCTAAATTACTTGTTAATTTAGTATTTAATGATCTATGTAACATGCATGCAAATATAAAGACATTTATATAAAAGAAGAAATTTCCTCACATTGATATGGAAAATATATGGTCACAACAAGAACTCCTTCTTGTTGTTCTTGAGCTATAAATGTGGATGAACACAAGTAATCTCCAA
>JAIUZE010007923.1:0-26372 GCA_022085475.1 Heliosperma pusillum | reverse complement strand
TTATTCCTATGGGAAGTGGGATCACTTTGAGCAAGTCAGAGTGCCTTACGAAACCCGAGGAGATTGAACGCATGAAATTGATCCCTTACGCATCAGCTGTTGGATCAATCATGTATGCTATGATGTGCACTCGTCCCGACGTTGAATATGCTTTGAGCATGACAAGTCGTTACCAAGCAAATCCAGGTGCGAGTCACTGGATAGCCGTAAAGAACATCCTTAAGTACTTAAGAAGGACCAAGGATTCGTTCTTAGTGTTTGGAGGCGAGACTGAGTTACGTGTAAAGGGTTACACAGATGCCAGTTTCCAAACAGATAGGGATGATATGAAATCCCAATCCGGCTACGTGTATATGATGAATGGAGGAGCTGTTTGCTGGAAGAGTTTCATAAGAGTTTCAAGCAAAGAGTTCAATTTAGTAGCTGACCAAGAGGAGCGCTAGAGCCTACACAGCGGAGAGATTCGACATACAGAAGCAGAAGTTGGTACCTATGCAGCATCTGATGTCGCAACACGAGCTATGAGGAAAAGGGCCAGCAAGAGAGATAGCAATGTGTGGATTCGTGGACAATTTTCGAAGGATACGAACAGAGCGAGTACCTACTGCCCCCCCAAGATCCAGTATCACAATTTATTGTGAGTAACAACGTGGGGATATTTCAGGCAAAAGGGCCCAAAGTCTAAGTAACAAGGCTAGGAACATGGGTGTACTTAGGAACTATCATAGTAATTAGAGATTACGTGGACAGAAAGGAAATTGACATTGTAAGGTCTGACAGATGACAACATTGGCTGATCCTTTAACCAGCCTTATCAAAGGCTAAGCATGATGTCATGTCCAGCTCACAATGGGATTGAGACGTGTGCCAGAATTCCTTTAGATTATGTAATATGTAATAATGAATGTTGTATTAATTATTTCATATATGATAATGGCATTCATTGTTCGAGTTTTATTTAAACTCTTTTATTTAGTTTGACTAAATTTAATACTTTGTTTATCCGAATAGATTGTTGGACCCTATTCAAGTGAATAGGACGAACTTAGTATTTTGTCCCTAGTCACTCAATGAGGTGACGTCTCGAAATGACTAGATTGTAAGTCGATCGATGGTTGGTTCAGCACCATGGGGTCATGGAGATGACTGGTCGTTTACATAGACAGACTGTATGACACTCTGTCGGACAGTGACATTGTAGAGACCCTTAAATCAATTATTTGATGCCTGGTCGTGGCAAGGTCTTCTATCTTATTCCTATAAGTCGATTCTTTTGACTGGCGACCGTCTATCTGAGTCGGTGCAGTTTCCGATTGGTTTTGGTTGATGTTCTAGGTCGTGCCGTAAAAGGAGGCCGATGGACTTCTTCTGGATCATGGTGATCTGCATCATACAGAGTAGATGGATCAACAGGAATTGTCCACCCACGTTGGGTAAAAACATCTTTAGGCCACTCGAGGAGAAGTTACTGTAAATGCGTGGCCACGCTCGGAAAGAGATCTATGGTAGATTTTCCGGTCAGACAGTTACTCTCCCTATCGAGAAAACCACTCTAGATATTGTCAATCGCAAGTGCGACCTGAAAGACACCTTGCGTTGAGTGGGAGATGTGATAAAGAGACAAGAGAATCGGTGACGCACACTTGTGTCAGACAAGTGGGAGATTGTTGGAGTAGGTGTCCTCCACAATAGTGCGCCACATAATAAATCTTATCAAGGAATATAATTGGGATATTTATTGACTATATATATGATTAGTCAGTTGATTAACGTAAATCAATAACGGTTGGCTGACTAGAGTTTTACGTTATTGTCGTTTGACGGCGGTGATCAACTGATCCCTTTCGGTCACACCTAAAGGATGAAATCCAAATAGTAACTAATTATTTGTATACGATACAGTTAATTAGTACATTACATATATTCGATATGTACGAGAGTTAATTGTTAGAAATTGAGTTAAGAACTCAAATTCGATTAAGCTTATTTTTCAATTATGCGATAATTGACTAATAAATTTATATCTTATTTTAATACGATTAAATAAATTTAACTTAGTAATTAATCGTTAAATTACTAAATTAGTTGAGGTTTTGAGATAGAGGTAATTAGTTAATTATATTTACAAGGAGTTGTAAAATAAATTAACTAAGCATTGTGGGACCCATTATATATTGATATAATGGTAGAATATTACTTAAAATGTTAAGTACATATTATTCATTTATTTGTGTCATATAATTGTTATATGATCAAATTAACACTTAATTATACAAGATAATTAAGCATATGATTAATAAGTATTTGTGGGACAAATATCAAAAATCAAAATGGATCAAATTGAGGCTCACATGGCCGGTTATGGTGAAGTCAATGGTGATGATGGTTGTTCTTATTCATACTCACAAGCAACATATGCTTATGACATGAATAGTAAACATGATATCATTTTATTCACTACAACACATTACCACATTGCATGGCAATAAAATAAGAAGAAAAAAGTCACTCTTGGGTGATGAAAGAGCCGGCCCTTGTGGCTATAAATTGAGCAATTGTTGTTCAATTTATTCACTTCTTCATTCTTGCTTATTTTATCATTCATCTCTCAAAACTCATCTTCTCACTACAACTCTCATATACTAATATTTCCTAAGTATTACTAGTGTAGTAATATAGTCTAATATTAGTAGTATATTATCTATCTTATTATCTAGTTAATAATAAGGGTAGATTGTTTGGTTCATCTTGGTGCAACTAAGAGGAGATCTTCTACTTTGGAGATTATTTGTGTTCAACCATATTTGTAGCTCAAGATCAACAAGAAGGAGTTCTTGTTGTGCCCTTATATTTTCCATACCAATGTGAGGAAATTTCTTCTCTTATATAAATGTCTTTATATTTGCATGCATGTTACATAGATCATTAAATACTAAATTAACAAGTAATTTAGCAACTAATTAGAGGAGTCTAATTAAGGTCTATGGACTTTCAAATTCATCACCACCTAAGTTGTCCTTCTCTAGATCTTTGAATGCCTTGCCCAAAGGGACATGATCAGCCGCTTTAACAACATCATATCATAACCGCCATCGATCTTTCAATTCCTAGAATTCAGTAGATTTCTTGTAGCGGCCAGTAGGAACTTGTTCGAGGGGATTGGATCCCATGGGAAACAAGAAGCAGTCGTGTATATCCTGCTTAGTAACCATGAACTCCTTTAGTTTAGACGCCCTGAAAACATAGGACCCATCACAAAAACAAGCTGTAAATTTAATTTCTAGCTGCCCCCCAAAACCAATTTTCTTGACTGCTGCAATCTGTGCCACATTCACCCCCTCAATCACTTTGACCAAACTCGCGAAACAAACACTTCACCTTAATCTTAGGCGGAACTTGTGTCTGAATTTGTTCATCATCACCTGAAGCCATCTGAGGAAAACAAGGATTAACAATATTGAACACAATGTATTATGAAATAAAAAGAACACATAATTGAAGTAAAACAAGGATTATAAATGTTGAAGTATAACAAGTAACATTGCAGTTGAAATGTTAGTTTGATAAATTAAAGTTATTCACTGTAATCTAAAAGTTACGCAATAATTGAATAGAAGTCACACACAGTATATTATAAACACCATATTCAACGTTTAGATGTTGAAGTTACACAATTTCCAACTTGAAGTTACTCACTAATGACTTGAACTTACACACCAATCACATTGAAGTCACAAAAATATCAACTAAAGATGAAGTAACACAATATTTGAATTGAAGTTACACAATCACTAAGTCAAAAATTGAAGTTACCCACACTCAACTTGAAGTGACACACTATGAACATTACACTTGAAGTTACACTTTGATAAATTAAAGTTATTCACTATGATATAAAAGTTACACAATAATTGCATAGAAGTTACACACATTCAACTTGAAGTGACATACAATAAACATTGCAATTGAAGTTACACTCTAATAGGGAGAATAGGGAGAATGGGTTTTACTGGCAGGGTTTGCTGCTTCCTGTGTGAGAGTCATATTGAAAGTCACAAGCATCTCTTTTAGGAATGTTGTTATGCACGTAAGTGTTTTGATTGTCTCACAGTTTGGACTCAGATTCAGCCTAGGGGAGGTCATGCTCCTGATACAATGATCAGAATGCGCAAGCCTACAGGTTTCATCAGGAAAATTTTTTGGTCGTTGGTGGTGGCTGTTTACTATGGCATATGGATGAGTAGGAATAAGTGTAGGTTGGAAGGCTATGTCATTAGGCCAGAAAGTTTAATTCAGGGGGTCAAAATGCAGGCTAGAATGAGGTTAATGCAACTAGATCTTAGGAAAATGAAGCAACATGAATATGGTTGGTGTAGGAATAAGGAATTACTATGAGGTCTAGGCTAGGAGGAAGGTGATAGATGAAGGTTGTTGTGTCTTTTAGTATTGATGTATTGATGTAATGTTGGATTTGAGCTTTGATTAATATAACTTACATTTGCACCAAAAAAAAAAAGAAGTTACACTCTAATAAATTAAATTTATTCACTGGTTCAAATAAGATAATAAAAAAACACTAATTAAATAGAGGTTACACACATTCAACTTGAAGTGACACACAATGAACATTGAAATTGAAGTTACACTTTAATAAATTAAATTTATTCAGTGTGACAATATGATTACCATTGCAATCTATGTAATCAATTGTAAAAATAAGATAATGAAAAAACTCTAATTTATAATCGGGTTAAAATTATAAGGACTATAAAACATATTGAAATAAAAATTAAAACAACAAGAAAATGTAAAATACCTGAGAAAGATGAACTGCGGTTGATGTTTGATAGATGAACTGTGTTTGATAATTAAGAGAGTTCCAGTGAGAATGAGAGTGAGAGTGTTTGAATTTAGAGAGATTGAGAGTGTTTGATAAACTGTTAATGCGGAGAGTGAGAGTGAGAAATGAATTTAGAGAGTTTCAGTGAGAATGATAAATGATTTCATTTCAGCAGTAAATAAGCGATAATGTGTTTGATAATTCAGTGTGTGATGTGGGAAATGATAATTCAGTGTTTGATAATTCAGTAAATGAGAGCTTTTGAAATTAGGGGAAGAAATTAGGAAGGACGTGGGAGAAATGTGTGTGATGTGACTAACTAGTTTCATGCATGGGTAAGAGGGACTAATGGTAGGCATGAGAGAGGTAAATAGGATCATGATTATTTGAGTGGGATTAAGTCATATTTGCACTTAATCTAAGCCACTCATCTAAGAGATCTAATGGCTCACATAAGGACTTATGAAATCAATATTTTTATAAGGACTCACATTATCTTTTCTCACACACACACATACACACACACACACACACACACACACACACATACACACACACACACACACACACACACACACACACACACACACACACACACACATATATATATATAACATGTTTGCCAATAGTAATCATATCCTTATGCCATAATCACAACCACTCATACAAACCTCATTCCATACATGCTTTACATAACGCCATCATACTCATACTCATATTCCACTTCCACTTCTCACCATTCTCAACAATCAACATATGAGTTCACAACAAACACACATATACGTCCCGACACTTTCCAGTAGTTACCGAATAAGAGTTATAGGGGAAAAGTTACGATTTTAGGACGTTTTCCAAATCCTTGCGGTAGCTCCCTAAAACTCCTACCCGGGTTCATTTTATTAGACACTCCTAAGTTCATTGGGTTCATTGGTTTTAAATTCCAACATCGTCACTCTGATACCATTTTGTAATACCTTCATATACCAAAGAGCCTTACAAGACCTTCTTAGTACATTGGGATGCTACCATCACGGTTGCCCGAAGTAGTACATATCAAATCAAGTGTTTAAATCAAAGTTACATCATTCTAAATCCAGACGGCATACCGTCTTAAACCATCATCCAACTAATAAAATAAAGATAACTAAATGTAATCTCTAAGACTCTAATCATCATTGCGTAAGCTAAGACTCAACAGCGGCGATCCCAATCAACTCTCTCAACGCAAGCTCATCGAATTACCTGTTGATCACCTGCTCACCATTCCTTAATGGATCGCATCATTTTTGAAAACATTAAACGGGGTCAGTAATAATATAAGCCGATCAATGTACAAGACAATAACAACATCACCAGCAAGTAACAAACGGCCAACAACACCACCATATCCCAGTTGCTGAGCTACCACCGCAGCGGTACCCCCTACCATTGTTCGAATGCAGATCTGATCGCCGTTCCACCTATTGATTCCAGACCGCAGCACTGGACATCGAAAGCCCTTCTCACCGTAGTGAGAGTTTCCAGAACATTAATGTGCACATCCCCCTCACAGTAGGAGAGCCACGAGAGGCGAACTCGAGGTGTGGTCTGTCTCCCGGCGAACCACCAAAATAGTAACCAAGTAACCACACCAAACTCCAAACCCGAACTCCATCATCATCACAATAGTAACCATCATAATCATCACAGTAGTAACCATCATCAACAACAACAATCACAACATCATAGTAACAATCTCATCAGCATGATTAACATATAAACCACTGATTAGAAAAATCCTACCTTTGAGCAAATCCGCAAGAAGTATAAGAAATCAAATTAGAAATCCTCTTCTACAAAGTATCCCCCTAAACAATCAAGGATTATACAATCAATCACTAACCATCTTCCCTTGTCCCCCAATTCAATTTGGGTTACATAATTCAATACAAATAATAACAATAAACCATGTAGATGAATCACTTACCGATAGGAATCAACAAGACAAGAAGTAATTTGATTTGGCTTGGAATGATTAAAGATGATTGATAGGTTTTGAGAGAATTTTAGAAGGTTTAGGGTTTGATTAAGAATTAAAACTCACGACGTTATGCGTTAATACCTCTTAATTATCAACTAATCAAACCGTCCGATAAAATCCAGCAGACCGGTGTACTCGGTCGAGTAGAAGAAGTACTTGGTCGAGTGCACATTATATTCTGCTGAGTGCCAACTAGGCATAAGGCTGCCAAACCAACACACCAACCTTACTCCGCCGAATACAACTTACTCGGCCGAGTACACATCCCAATCGGTCGAGTGACCGAGTACAAGGTGTTCAGGAATACGAATTATTAATACAACAACTCACGAAAATGTAACAAAAAAGGCTCTCAAACTAGCACGAAAAATAGAGTTGGATAACTCTATCTTCGCGTCAGTTTCAGTGCGACAGCCTCCCTTTCCGCCCAATTTTTTCTTAACTCTGACATCCGACAGTAACAAATAATGGCACTTTCAAAAATTACACATTCCTACCATAACATCATTTGGATCATAAAACCATTAGCGAAGTCACAAATCTATTTAGAAAACAACTTGTTGCTAAGTAATAGAAACGTGAATACTACTTTAAAAATTTTCGAAAACGTACCCTTTTTCGTTCTAAATGTATATTTAAAATTCATACACAACTCCTATAAGGCGTCTCGATTTACATGTAGGTTGAGGGCGGACAGATACCGTCGTTCTGCCCTTCTCTTTATTTTATTTCATTCTTTTTAATTTATTATCAACTAATAATTAACATTGTTTTTTTACTTGTGTTTTAAATATCGTTTCTAACATTTTATTTACGCATTTAAGAAAACTAACATTTATGTACCGCATACTAACTAAAAACGTAGTATACACATAAGTATGAGTTAAAGTATACATGTGTTCACTTGACTTGGGGATACAATATTGTTTTATTGGCCAGACCTATTCCTCATTTCATTTTCATGTTCTTGTATTCGAAATAGGGCAATTCAATTTATTAAATGATTTGAATCAATTCCTTTTATTTGCCTTAATCGACATCTTTTTCTAACTAAATTTCTAATTTTTTTTAACTTAACTCGATTTTAAGAGTTGACTAGACTATAACATAGATTAGTATCACGATGGTATTAAATGATCAAGGAAGAAGACAATTTTTGAATTGATTTAAAGATTGGACTAAGTTCATTATTTTAAGAATACTACTTTGTATAACCTTGTGATAATTAGCGTTCTAATTTAACTCGTTAGACAATAGGATTCAATAACCTAACTCGAAAACAATATGTAATAATTTTGTTACAAACTAATCAACTCATCTCTCTCTTCCACCATTTCTCGCTTAGTATAGATGTGCGTGACTAGCACCCATCTATTCGCATTGGATGACTCAATTGGTTTAAAATCAAATTTCAATTTAACTCTTTTTTAGGTCGAGTGACACTAGGCCTCTTTTTTCTGTTTTTCTCTTTTTTTTTACGTCTCTATGATTTTCATCGATCCTATTTTATTAATAAGGATGAATGAACGGTTTTAATGGATTAGGTCGATTTAAGAAATAAATCGTGCTTAGTCTACGTTTGACATTCTTTTAAGCTGTATATTTCGTGATGTGTAAACTCGTCTAACGCGTTTAATCAATCTAACTTAGTTATTCTTTTTTATCGCTTGTTTATTCACTTTTGTGCCTTTATTATGTATTCATCTCGTACCCTTTCTATTTTGTGTTGTATATGATTCAATATGGGTCATGTCGTCTTTTTATAAGAGTTGTGTCATTCTGGAGTCACTCTATCGAGTTGTTAACGTACTTGATCGAGTATCCATGTTACTTGATCGAGTAAATCTTATGTCAAAGCAAAGCATCAGCCACTGAAGGTTCCTCGATCAAGTATTTTAAAATTTGATCGAGTTAAAGGCCACTCGACCAAGTAACAATGGTACTCTATCGAGTGACCACTAATGCCGAGGCTCTCTCTACCGAGACAAGGTACCTTAATGGAGTTCTGCAGTACTCGATTGGGTAACCTCTCTCATAAGCATGTTTGTCTTTCATTCTTAGCACATTTCTATAAAGAATCAAGTTGTAACTATACATATTGCTTTTGAGTAAGTTTTGTGGCGAGATGCCCGGGTTATAATAGATAGTTTCCCAAAGGCTCCCTCTCCTCCAACCCTTGTATGTTTGCTCATTTCATGCTATAATGAATTAACCAACACGCCTTCGACGAAGTTAAACATGAATTAAGCCACTTGGAACGGGATTCACTTGCTTAAGATTATTCTGTGTAAAACGATGTTTGCATTTCATAATCGTCGTAGCTATGCATTCCATTTGAAAACCATTAATTAAGTAGTGGAGGCCGTTATTGAACGGGCGAAGTTTTGTGTTCACATAATGAACTTCCAAATACGTACCTTCGCCCCTTACTCAAAATCAATTGGTTTCCGGATGTCGGAATTTAATGGGTCACGAGAGTCATTCAATCGAGTGATAAGGGACGTGTTCTAAGAGCTTTAATCAATCTTATTAGTATTGTTTTGTTCTCTTTTTACTAATGGTGTAAAGTGAACTTGAAAGTTTCCAAGTACCCAAAAAAAGTTTTGGTGAGTCCTATTCAATCTTCATTCCATTCAGCTTGAACCACGGGTCGATGTGCCTTTGTCGAATCCTCTGAGGCGATCGCGGGGGGTGTCTACAGTTTGGCGACTCCGCTGGGGAAGAAGGAATAAATTAAAACATTGTTTCTTGCATCTTTCCTAGAAGGTGAGACTTGAAAATAAAGTAATGGTTAATAAAAGGATACTCGTAGTACACTAAGGCATGTATAAACCCGTTAGTTTTTCCAGGGTCACCCTCCCATCTTTGTGATGGGCAAGGGTTATCGTCTCACAATGCCAAGGTGTGTTGAACATTTCTCACCAAAACTTCATCCACTCTCTTGGTGAAATGGATACCCACTACTCTATTGCACATTACTTAGAGAGATATGTTCCACTAGGGAAGGTTGATTGGAGACCTTTATTTTGACTGACCAAAACATAAAGGACTAGGACCATACATACCTATTTTGTGAGTAACTACATGCTAAATTGTTTTGGTGTCATGGTTTTCAAAAGTTCTCGCGTCAATTTTACAATCCTAAGCTTTTCAACTAGCCTATTTAAAATATTGCATCGTTTTAAAAAATGCGGAATGTTGCCCAAATAGGCCAAGGGTTTTTGGCCAAAGTAGCCTTTTCTTAGCTGGCATGCGGCCTATTTCAAAACTCGATTTACACTCAAACACCATTTTTAAGATGATCCAATTTGGTTTTAACTTCCAATCCAATCCCGAGCATAGAATTTGTCTCGTTGAGTCGTGTCCATGTCGTATATCACGCACCCAAATAGGCCATCCTAAGGGCAAATATCACGGCTCACTCGGGCCACCTTGATCCCAATTCAGATCCAAGTCGTGTCTAGATTAGATGTCGTCTTTGTCGAAGCACAAAAAGTCCTACCCACTTCACAATAGGGAATCCAATTTGACCCAATAGGATAAGTCAATCACATGTTAGTCACACCTATTCTTCGTCCTGTCGTGGTCTGTCAAGGGTCCAAGACCAAACCCAGTTTGACCTTTTGCTAAACGGTGAGTCATAAATACTCCTTCATGGGCCTAAGGTCTAGGGGTCATAGGTCGTTGATGAGCCAAGCTTATCCTAATGTCTTTTTCGAGTCTAGTCCTAACTGTGTCGGAGCTCTATTATAAATTACTGATTCCTGGGATTCATTTTGTAGAAAGGTCTCTGAAAACACGTAAGAAAGCAATAGTAGTTGCAGTGACTAAGCTCTCATAAAACCTTGAGCAAGTGCTCATCCGCCTGAGCAACGTCGAAGATAAAATGGGCAGAGACACTCCCGTAACTATTCCTCCGTCGAACCTAGAAAAGAGGTTACGAATGCTCGAGGAACCGATTCTGTTATCAAAGGGTAAAAACATTCACTTCGAAAATGTGAGAATCTACACACCTGTTGAAGACAAGTTTCCTACCAATTTCACCTTGACTGACATCCCTAAATTCAAAGGGACCGAAGACCCGATTCAACACATTTGGGCATATAAGCAGTACCTCTCACTAAAAGGGGTACATTTTGACATGCTCTTGAGCATCTTCACTCAATACATGGGCGAAAACCCAAAAGCTTTATATTATAAGCTTATTAGAAGAACTATCCGGTATTCGAAAACATTGCCATTACCTTGTGCTCTCACTTCTCGGATAATCCTGATATCCAAACTAATATTCAGACCCTCAAATTTATGGTCAAGAAAGAAAGGGAGGGATTTACTAAATTCCTCACCCGTTGGCGCAACGGAAGTGTGAAATTGGTTGCTAAACCTAAAGAGGTTGTCATGATTGAAAAGTTTATGAAAACTCTCTGACATGCTTATCGAGATGTGTTGAAGTACCAAAGTTTCGAAACATTCAAAGAATTAGATGTCATTGAGGCTAGAATTGAAGACGACCTACACCATGCTCAGATCGAGAAACCAAGGGGGTACCAAGGCTTTACTTCTGAATCTAAAGCATCCAATTCCTCCAACAACAATCAAACGGTTCATCTCCTAGATGACCCTTCCAAGAAGGTACAACGTGCTCTGAGGACGTTTACCGACAAAGGATGCACTTACACTTATGCTCTCAAGAGGTTGATAGACCAAGGAAATCTAGAACACATTGGTCCAACCCCAGACCGTCTAGCTGACAAGAAGCCCAAGTGGTTTAAGGTAGGTACTTATTGTGCTTTTCACCGCGGTAGGGGTCATGACATGGAAAAGTGCTTTAGATTAAGCACGAAATTCAAGATATGTTTGAAAATTTGACGATCTCATTATCTACCATCAAACCCAACAATATTAACAACCCATTTGTAGATCAAGCGAATGGGGTTTTTACCGAAGAAGCTATTGATTTCTCTAACCTCATCTGTCCTTCTCGAATGTATAGAGTATTCGGGGGAAAAATTTTTGTTAGGTGTTCCTGTTTCCTGCCAATCCCAAAGACGAATGAAGTTCTCATTGGGAATTTGGTTATTGATTTCACTCCATTTCTCCTACAAGTCTCTAATGAATTTAATGGCATCTGGGAGGATGAAGAAGAAGATTTCTACCTTGCCAAAGGTGCACGTGTCCCACACACTCAGGATGAAGTCCTAAAAACTAGAAATATCGCTCTCAAGTCTAACCATCTAACATGATTTGGGTGACCATGTCAAATCGAGATGGCTAGCCACGCCTCTACTTCCAAATATGCCCTAAAGGCGGCACCCTCTCATGGAAACGAATGAGTCAAAGTTGTTAGAGAAGGATCGACCTCAAAGGCTTTCCTCATTATGCAACTCCAAAAGACTAAGGCTGACATGTCTATATGGCACATAATTTTGAGTTCATACGAGCATCGCTAAGCCATACTCATTGCTTTAATGAACATAATTGTATCGCCTGCCACTAATCCAGATGACATGGTCACTTTCATTGTTCACAATCAACCACGGTTTACTAATGCCGTAACTTTCTCTGACGAAGACTTGCCAACGTATGGGGCACAACATAATCTAAACCTATACATTGTATTGATATGCTGTCACAAACAGATCCCAATGACCGTTGTCGATGACGAGTTAGCTGTAAATGTGATTCCCATGAAAAATGCCCAAATCCCAGGTATCGAGAAGAATAATCTCATCCGAACCACAAAACAATTGTGTTTTGGATGTCACAGTGCGTCAAATAGTCGATGACGAGTTAGCTGTAAATGTGATTCCCATGAAAAATGCCCAAATCCAGTCTAGGGGTTTGTGTTCGGCAAATCAAGAAGAAGGTAGAATGTCACATGATAGATATCACCTCTTTTTTCAATACGTTGCTGGGAAGGCTGTGGATCCATTCTGTTGGGGCCATATCCTCTACTTTGCATCAAAAGATTGATAAAAATCCCGCAGAAAGAGGAAACCAGAATGATCGAGGCCACACCAATAAAGGTGGTTGACGCCAACGCTACCTCACAAGTCAGCATCGAGGCTCAGAATGAGCTTTGTGGGTTCAAAGTTGTCTATGCAATCAACTCTCATCCCGACTTGGCCAACACGAATATGTTCATGGAGAGTCACGTCTGCGAGGTATTGCTAAAAAAAGGTTGTTACTTTGAACTTTCCTTGTATCATAGTAAAGAAAGTTCCCCTGTGATGAAAGATCTCGTACCCAATGGGAAATATTTGGTTTAGGATATAAGCCAACTAAAGAGGACTTTCAAAGAAGTAAGGGAATGTAGAGTTATAAAAAACAAAATAAGCTTAGCTCCCTTGCCTTCTTGCTAGTCTAGCGTAGTCAGAATTTGTTTCAACACCGTATCCGAAATCTCTTTGACTTATGAGTAGATTCTAAGGGCTAAGAACCATAGTCAAGTCCACATCTATAAAGTTCTCATGCGTGCCTCTTTTTGTTCAACTTAAAAGACTTTGGCTAACACACTTTGGCCAGTCATCTCCTTCCAGGCACGGGTGACTTTTTACCCACATGTAACACCCGCAATTGTACCCTATTTTATTTTAAAAATATTATACGGATACTAGTTAGCGTAATTTTAGATTTAGTCTAGAACTTAGTTTCCCGTGTCTAATTTAGCAAATCCGAGTTCGTATTCGGACTCTACTCAAAATTCCGTGTGGGTTACGCCTTAAGCCGCTTTTGGGCTTTTTCCATTATTCCTCTTTCCACTCACCTTATACCCCCCTTATAACCCTAACTCACTCATCCTTTTCCACTCATCTTCTTCCTCACCAAGTAACCAAAACCCTAAATCCCATTTTTAATCAAACTCAAACTCCTCTTAACTCATCCATTACTCACTCAAATCTGTTAGTTTTCATCATAATCTTCCCCTCTTATCGTCCTCTACCTTTTGTGGTAATAAAATTACCGTCTTTCTAATTTTCAATTGATCCGTCTTTCTCAAAGGTGAATTATTTTCATCTTTTATTGTCTTTTTGTAGGTGGAGACCTTCAGGACCCCGACAAAGATTACTACCTCGTGGAGGAGGACCTAGAAGACGATTGAAGACGAAAAAAGGTAACGGTGAAGGGTTACTCGATATCAATACGTGTTTTAATGCTTTAATTTGATGTTTACTAAATGTCTAGTGACAATTATTAGGCTTTTAATGTGTTTTGATGTTAGTAAATGTATTTCGAAGGGATGAGTATTCATAGGATTTGTGTTTGTTGATGATTATTGATGTTTGTTGATGATTATTGATGTTTGTTGATGATGGTTGAGGATGGTTGGTGATGGTTGATAAGTGTTGATGAGATTCGTGCGTTTTATAGTCCCAACCGGCTGACCGGCCGCCGGTCAGTCGACCGGCTGGGAACGCGGCTGACATTTTCGAGAGTTTTGAGTAGTGTGTAATTCCCAGCCGGCCAACCGGCTGGACCCCCCCCCCCCCTCTTTTCTCTTTTTCTCAAATGGCATTTGGTCCCAGCCGGGTAGCCGGCGGCAGGCCCCTTAACCGGCTGGGATATCCCTGTATTTTGAAGGTTGTTTGAATGATGCTGAAGTGCCAGCCAGGTAACTGGTGGTCGGTCCCCTTGACCGGCTGGCACGCCCTGTGTTTCCTTCCCCTTTTCTTTCCTTATGATTTCATTTATAATAGTTTGTACGGTTCGTTTATCGTATAAATTTACGTAATAGTTTTAAATATTCATGTTTAGAATATATGATATCTCCCTCGCTTATATCGCATGTTTTGAGACGGTTTTTGATATGCCCTCTTTTGAGTCGGTTCTACCTTATGTATTTGATTTGAGCTCTACTTGTTGAGTGCTATGAACGCTCATTTCCCGGTCATACTTTATACCCGTTAGACTTAAATGTCGGAGCGATGAAGTGTAAGCGTGATGCCATTGTGCATTTATTTAGTGGGAATATGATGACGTTGCTAGGAGGTGAACGCAATGTGTTGATCGACCTGACCGTCAAATGTTGTATCCTTGCGAGGTGGTCTCATTGCATGTAGCGTACTAGCTTGACATTTGACTATAGATCTCTTTCCGCCTCTTTCGTGTGGTTTAGCCAAATTTAGTTTACTCGACGTCTTTGTATGATCGAGTCATGGATGTGGAACGTTATAACACATGTCGAATCGGGAAATGTCTTATTCCGAGAGTCTTGCCAGGTTTCGACTAGGACCGTATTATTATCGTTGTCCTACCGAGAGGATTAGAGTCTTGTGTGTACGAAACGTGTTATCGTACACGATTCCGGGAAACGTATTATCCCGTGAACATGTGTTTCTAGGTCATGAGTATACGAAACGTCTTATCGTATACGGTTCCGGGAAACGTCTTATCCCTTGGGCTTCCATGGACTTGTCTTGCTATTGTACATGATGCTAGTGCGTGTCACTTACCGTGAGAGAGTATGTTACCATATTCGTATGTTTGGATGGATGTTTATATGTTGATTATTTGTGACCGTTGGATGACTTGGCGTGGTTTATATGTCGAATCTCTATCTTATCAAGTATATGCCACTAACGGTGAGATGTAAGCCCTAGTGAGTATATAGTTGCCTAAGGGTGTCTTCCTCGAGTCTATCTATAATCTGATGCTTACATTTTTGTACATCATACACCAATATCTTTATATATTGAAATGCTTTATTACACTTCTCGTAATTCACATATATATATATATATATATATATATATGTATGTATGTATGTATGTATATGTATGCTTCTACATGTTTATTACCGTTTATGTATGTTATTTGTGATATGGCTGGGAGAACCCGGAGTTACTCCCCACTGACTGAGGCGTTCATGTTTCATTAATGAACATGTTGATTGGCTTGATCTTTGCTTGTTTTTTGGTTCGGGTGTGAGCTAGCGAGCGTTGGACTTGACGATTCATCCAGAGACGTTCTTAGCTAGTTTACTAAACAACTTTGATGTTTGATAACGTTTTGAGAGACTCTGTCTCTTTGTAGTATTTTATACTATAGTTGGTATTTATTGAAATTCCTCGTACACTTCCTTTGGCATGTAAAAATTTTCAAAAATATCGTATTTTCCGCTATATAAATTGCATGCTTGTTATGTTTTATTTCCGCTATCGCGAGGGTTGTCACACCACAGGTCTCCAAACAATTTATAAGATTTCACAAAACCTCTATCACTCAGGGGATCCATAGAAGATCGGGAGCCACATGGAATCCCAATGGAACCTTAAATGAGTATTTTGTCAAAATTAGAAAAGAAACACCATACCTAGACTTTTCCGAACCACTATACGACTCGGAGAGTACGAAAACGGTTGTTGGAATCAAAGTATTCCATGATTGTCACTACCGTCTTGATGATATTTTAACTGTCATGCCATCAAAGAAGGAGCCAGTATATATTGTGGATGGGAAAGCTTTGGGTATCCTCTTTGGAGAGGAGACGATCAATATGTCACCAAACGAAGATTTGGTGAACATCTTGCTAAGGAATGAGAATTTAGACCCCTTTAGCCTCATCTCTTATCTAGATCCTCGTAGGACTATGATCACATGGCGGAAGACCATTAAATGGACTAATAATTCGGGACGCCTATTCAAGTTAACAAGTGGAGAAGGATATAATGTTCAAAAACAAGCGAAACAGATTCTGATACTGAGTCCGAGTCAGCGTCTGAGTCACAGTTTGAGTCGGCTCATAAGATCAATTCTAAGACAACAACTATCGAAGACACCCCTTATCAGTCTTTCAATATTATACTATCACAACTTATGTACCTCCACCAGGAAGCATTTCGGGGCCTATTGATAAGTGAATATTTGTATGATTTTAACCCCCATTTTAGCTCGGTTTTGTATGTCATTTGTGCTTTGTTAAGCCACTTTATGAGCTAATATCGTCTTCTAGGCGAATTCCTATGTTCTAACCTGTTTTGTAGGGAAAGTGACGTTTTTACGCCCTTTTTCTATATTCCCGAGCATTTGCCTAGAACCCGAGGATTTGAAGAATCAAGCTTGTCCAAGACAAAGGCATTTCAAGAAGGTTCACTGATTCAAAAGAAAGAAGAATCAAAGACAATTTCGCAGTTGTCAGAAGATCGATCAGTTAGGCGAAGTTTCATCATTTTACATCAAACCCTATCAACAAACCCGACTCAAGAGGTCAAGGGGGATAATGAAAGTCAAGTCATATGCAAGGGGAGATGAAACGAAAGTCAATTGACCAAGATCACAACTTACCCGATCGGGTAAGTGGTGTACCCAATCAGGTAACTCTGCTGATCCGAGCTTTTGCTTCGACTTCCTCCTTTTTGTCTTATGTGATGAATGCGTGACCCCTTCCCCACGAAACCCTACTGCTATAAAAGGATGCCTCAGCCACCACATATCAAGAAGTACCTCTCCACACTTCACACTTCTCTTCTTACACTTCTCTTTAGATTAGAAACCCTAGATTAGGAGGAGAGAAACCTAGCCTCTCTTCTCTTGTCTAGATCATTTTTTTCTTCCTTTTTGTCCTTACTTTCTTAGTTTATTTCTGTCTTTTCTAAATCAAATCCTTAGCCTAGATCAATAAGAATTTCATCTTTGTAATCTACTTTGTGTGGTTCAAGCGTTGTAATTTGTGGATCGACTATTCTATGCAAGGAATTTCTATTACTGTTGTTTGTAATTCATCATTATCGTTGTTGATCATCATCTAGGTATTCCTATTTTATCTTTTGTTTTAAGTTTTCATGTTTCTTATTTGATCGTTATTTCCTTTACATGTTATTGTAGACTCAATTTAAAATATCGTTGTAATCGTTTCACTTCATTAGATCGTCAATTTAGCGTCGTTATTATCGCCACTTAGAGAGTCTTAAAATATTGTCAAAATCAAATAAACATGTCTATCCTAGTTTTTATTATTAACATCATGTTATATTTAAACATCGCCATGAGTGAGTAGTCGTTTTTCTAGGGTGTAGGGTAGCTATGTATGTTGATTAAAAGATGATAATTGGATAAAAGAAATTGTGCTTTTAAAACATTGTGTCTATGCATGTTTGGACTATAACGATAGTTAACGATTCCTGATCAAAATCATTGACTAAAATGGAATTCTTTTCCAAGGTAGAAATACGTGAATTGAATAGACAAAGCATGACATGGTAGATTAAGACCTAGTAAATTGCCTAAAAGCCTGCTAGACCATCTGATCTATGATTGTAATGAACACATCATTCTTATGAACTCACAATGAATTATTTGCATGTTCTAAATCCAATTTCATCAATATGTTAATCTACATGTGTGAACCTACTTCCCTAGATTCTTTTTATCATTGTTAATTCATCACCTGCTTTATTGTTTTCGATTTGATTTGCTTTTATTTTGTTTTCATTTATGCTTTTTATTAGTTTAGAAATCAAAACCCCAAAACCCAGATACTCGTTAGATAAGACCCAATTGCAAGACATTTCACATTTTATAGGAAACACCATCTCCCTGAGGATCGACCCCTACTTCCCTAATTACATTAATTTGTTATTAGCCTAGTCTGGGTAATTATCTTTGACCAGGGTTTGCGACAGGCCCGTTCAAATTTTGGCGCCGTTGCCGGGGAGCACGATTTAGTTTTCCTTTTTCTTGTGATTTTTATTGCAATTAGTTTTATCTAGTCTTTAGGAACCCAAATTCCTTCAGACCACTCTTGATTTTTCATCTTAGCTTTTTAATCTTATGCCCATATCTTCTAAACTAGGGACCCCTATCTCTTTAGACCCCGATCTTGAAAGGACTCTGCGTATGAGACGAAAGCTATTCAACGAAATCTCAAAAGCTTCTGATACTTTAACTTTAGACCGTATTCGTGAGAATTACTCGGATATTTTATCTAATCTTGAAGGAGAAGAAGATCCATTTTCATCTTCATTCACAAAAACCAATCAAATTTCAAACAACACTCCATCTTCATCTTCACAAAAGAAAATGGTTCGACTTTCAGACCATTCCAAACCAACTGCAGATACACTTCCAAGGGGTATTGCTACACCCCAAATCACAGCCCAAAACTTTGAAATCAAATCTGCCTTCATCGGTTTAATAGAAAGAAGTCAATTTGGTGGCAATGCCACAGAAGATCCCAACCTTCATATTCAAAACTTTTGTGACTATTGCTCCACAATTAGACAAACTGGAGTATCCCAAGAGCAGATTAGAGAAATGCTCTTTCCCTTCTCTTTAACAGGAAAGGCAAAACTTTGGATCAATAGCCTTGACCGAATTGCCTTAGGAATAGCCGACTGGGATGGTCTAGCTCTTGCTTTCTATCAAAAGTACTTCCCACCAGAACGAAGCGCACTCTTACGGAGTCAAATCACTGGATTCCGTCAGAGAGGCAATGAAAGCCTTTATTAGGCATGGGAAAGGTACAAAGAATTACAAAGAGAATGCCCTCATCATGGCCTTGATTCATGGTTCTTAGCTATCACCTTCTGCAACGGTTGTTGTGGCGAATCGCGTCGTATCCTCGACTCTGCTAACAATGGTCGTTTCGATCAAATCGATGTAGAAATAGCTAGTGCAACTATCCAGTCAATGGCAATTCACGACTCTCAGTATAGCAACTCATGTGCTATGCCGCTCAAGACCAAGCAGGAAGATTCAAGCAAAGTAGCATTCCTAAAAGCCCAATTAGCCCTTCTGCGGCAACAAGTAGGAAGCTCTTCCCAATCCAAGCAACATGTTAACGTCACTACCCACATAGTGGTGTGTGAGACATGTGGGGTTGGAGGACACCGTTTTCAAGAATGTAGGAGTTCGTTAGAGGAAGTCAATGCCTACCAAGCATACAGGCAGGGCAATGCTTTCACAAACTTCTATAATGAGAACACAAAGAACCATCCTCTTTTGTCCTACAAAATCACCAACATTCAGAATCCCCACCATCAGATTCAACAACCATTCATACCACATCAACAGAAGCCCTATAATCAACCTGGTTTTCAAAACCAGAGACCTCCATTTAAACCTAACTTCAATCAACCTTACCAACCTCAACACCAACCACCCCAAAATCAAAGCCTACCCAATGACTCAAGCCTGAGCAAAATTGAATCCATGCTTCTCCAAGTTGTTTAAAAACAAGATTCAATGTTTGCTCAACTTCAAAAGAGTGATCAAGCTCAAAATGCTGCCATCAAGATGCTTGAAACTCAAATGGCCCAATTGGCTGCCTCTAATACCCAAAGGAAACAAGGCCAACTCCCACCTCATGGTGAGCAACCGAGGGACACCGCTAATGCTATCACCCTTAAGAGTGGTACCACTTATAAAGAACCTCAGCAACCTAAGGAAACAATAGTTGAGCCAACACCAGTAGAGAGCCAAAAGGATTCTCAACCATCCACCGCTAAGGAAGCGGAAAACAAAGAAAAGAAGGATGAACCTTTGAAGGAACCCATCAAGATCCAAGTTCCATTTCCCCAATGTTTGAGGAGAAATCATAAGGAAACCCAGTTTAGCAAATTCATGGAAGTTGTCAAAAACCTCCAAGTAACGGTTCCCTTCACTGATTTAATCACTCAAATCCCTTCTTACACAAAATTCATGAAGGATATATTAACTAAGAAGAGGACTTTAGACGATGTTGAAATCATAGCATTCACAGCTGAGTGCAGTGCTTTGCTGCAAAATAAGTCCCCTCCTAAGTTAAAGGATCCCGGTAGTTTCTCTATACCTTGCACTATAGGCACCTACACAATCGATAAAGCTGTATGCGATCTAGGTGCCAGTGTAAGCGTCATGCCCTATTCCATTTGTGAAAAGTTGAATATGGGAATTCTCAAATGCACCAGTATCACTCTGCAATTGGCAGACCGTTCTTTAAAACAACCTATGGGAGTTTTAGAAGATGTGCATGTCAAAGTAGGAAAGTTTTTCATTCCCGTCGATTTCATCGTCCTAGATATGGCTGAAGATTCTCAAATCCCTATTATTTTAGGAAGGCCATTTTAACACACTGCCGGAGCAGTAATCGACGTTAAGAATGGAAAACTGACACTAGAAGTGGGTGATGATAAAGTCACCTATAACTTGAACAGTGCAATGAAAAGCCCCGTGCTAGAGGAGTCTTGTTGTTTTATTGATATTGTCGACTCCATTGTTGATGAATCTCTGTCTCCATCAATAATCGAGGATCCTTTAGAAGCAATCTTATTGTTGGAGAATATCTCTGAGAATGACAATTTCGAGATCAGTGAGCTAGAAAAGGACCTGACCGGAAAAGAAATACCATTAGAAAAAATTAAAGAGTTCATAAGCTTGATTGATACTCCTGCCGAGGCAGAAGTGCAAAAACCTGAACTAAAACCTCTTCCCTTGAATCTAAAATATGCTTTTTTAGATGAATCTGAGTATTGCCCAGTCATAGTGAGTGCTCTCCTAGATGAAAATCAGTTAACCTCACTATTGTCTGTCTTGAAAAAGCATAAAAAGGCAATAGGTTACCAACTCGAAGATTTAACACGCATAAGCCTAGACTTCTGCATGCATAGAATCAATTTAGAAGAAGGCCAAAAACCTTGTGTTCAAGGTCAACGCCGTCTTAATCCCAACATGAAGGAAGTAGTTAAAACTGAAGTTACGAAATTGCTGGATGCTGGCATAATCTATGCAATCTCTGACTCTAAATGGGTTTGCCCCATTCAAGTTGTTCCCAAGAAAGGAGGAACAACAGTAGTCAAAAATGAGAAGAATGAGCTCATCCCCACAAGGATTGTGACGGGATGGCGTATGTGTATTGACTACAGAAAGCTGAATCAATCAACTAGAAAAGATCACTATCCTCTACCCTTCATTGACCAAATGCTAGAGAGGTTAGCTTGTCACAAGTATTTCTGTTACCTAGATGGTTACTCAGGATTTTTCCAAATCCCTATCCACCCTGAGGACCAAGAGAAAACCACCTTCACCTGTCCCTATGGTACTTTCGCTTATCGAAGAATGTCATTTGGCTTGTGTAATGCACCTGCCACTTTCCAGCGTTGCATGACCAGTATCTTCTCAGATTTTGTTGAAACTATCATGGAATTATTTATGGACGACTTTAGCGTCTATGGCATTTCCTTTGATAATTGTTTGACAAATCTATCCAGAGTTCTGAAACGCTGTGAAGAAGTTGACCTTGTTCTCAACTTGGAAAAGTGTCACTTCATGGTGAACGAAGGTGTAGTTTTAGGTCACATCGTTTCAGAAAGAGGAATAGAAGTGGATCGAGCTAAAATCCAAGTTATTGAACAGCTGCCACCACCTGCTAATGTAAAAGGAATCAGGAGTTTCCTTGGCCACGCCGGTTTCTACCGACGATTTATAAAAGATTTTTCAAAGATAGCCAAGCCCCTGAGTGAGCTCCTTTTCAAGGATGCACCTTTCAATTTCACAAAGGAATGCCTTGAGGCATTCAACAAAATCAAACATGCTTTGATCACCGCACCTATAATCCAGTCGCCTGATTGGAATCTGTCCTTTGAACTGATGTGCGATGCGAGTGATTATGCCGTAGGAGTTGTTTTAGGGCAAAGAAAGGAAACGTTTCTTCATGCGATTTACTATGCTAGTAAAACCCTAGATCCTGCCCAAATCAACTATGCCACCACTGAGAAAGAACTTATCGCCATTGTCTATGCCTTAGACAAATTTCGCTCATACCTAATAGGGTCAAAAGTTATTGTCTACACTGACCATGCTGCCTTGAAATATCGGCTTTCAAAGAAAGAGGCAAAACCTAGACTTATCCGATGGATCTTATTCCTTCAAGAGTTTGATTTAGAGATCCAGGATAAGAAAGGAGCAGAGAATGTAGTGGCTGACCACCTCTCAAGGATAAGAGTAACTGAAATACAATTACTAACGCCAATCAATGATTCGTTCGCTGATGATTCATTAATGGCAATTGCGAACTCTTCTCCTTGGTATGCTGATATTGCCAACTTCCTTGTCAGTCGCCAGCTACCCTCCGACCTTTCTTATAACCAAAGAAAGAGATTTTTGCATGATGCAAATATCTTTGTTTGGGATGACCCCTATCTTTTCAAGCAATGTTCAGATGGTCTGTATCGACGTTGTATCCCCCAGTGGAAAGTAAAAGGAGTTTTAGAAGGATGCCACTCATCTGCTTATGGTGGTCATCATGGTCCATCCAAGACCGTAGCCAAAGTCTTACAATCCGGGTTTTTCTGGCCCTCGATGTTTAAAGATTCAAGAGACTTTGTTATGGCTTGTGATGCTTGTCAACGAATGGGTCAAATATCCAAAAGACATGAAATGCCTCAAAACAGCATATTAGAAGTCGAGATATTCGATGTCTGGGGTATTGTTTATCAAGGACCATTCCCTTCTTCAAATGGAAATCGTTACATTTTAGTCGCTGTCGACTATGTTTCAAAGTGGGTAGAAGCAATTGCCACCCCTACCAATGATGCTAGATGTGACACCCTCGAATTTGCGGAAAGATAAACAAGTAATTTAAATAAATAAAAGATGAGAATACGTTTTTAATAGGTTCACTTTAGTGAAAATTGGTAAATTTTAAAACCGGAACCTACCATTAAATATATTCATCATAACAAAGGTGTCTTAAAGAAAAGGTTCATAACAAAAAGGAAATAATATTATACATAAGAAGTATCCAAAACGGGAGACATATCTCCCTAATAAATACGGAAATAAAAGAGTGTATTAAATAATACAATCCTAAGAACCGAATATAGGTCCAAGGTAATTCTTCACTCGCTAGCTCGTCAATGTACCCAAGTATGCATCACAAACCTGCCAACCGCATTAAATATAAACACGGAAGCCACAGTCAGTGGGGAGTAACTCCGAGTTCTCCCAGCCACGAAATGTCGAGTTTAATAAAACATGAATAACATAAAAGAGATGTATATGGAAAAATACAAAGCCTTAACATATACGATATGCTTTTCATGTTATGAAACAAATAACTAACATATAACCTAGCATATGAAGGCTAAGCTACTCATGCAAGCTATCATGTGAATCAGTTTAACAACCGGTAATCCAAACTCTATCAACCGTAGCCGGCTTGCATCTCACCTTCTACGATTCATAGAATCATCAAACATGAAAAACCAATACGTCTAGAAACAGGCATAAGTTCTTAGCACAGTCAATAGTCGACTTCTGTAACTCGAGTCTATACCACAAGGTAGGAAAACATCCTAGTCCTAGACTGATCAGACCTAGAGACAACAGCTAACCCATTCCCTGTCTCATGACCAAAAGTACATGAGAATCTCTACTAGGCGACCCCCTAAGCAGAGTTGGCTAGTACTTAAGCTGACTCCATTCCCAAAGTGGAAGCAATTAGGCAGCCATGCCCCGGCTTGGTATCAAAATCCCAGGCCAGTGACACAAAAGCTATAAAGCTGTGAACTATATACTCGTTAAAGATAGTAAGGCCTATCAATGTCATGGTCCAAGATACTCATTTAGAATTAGAATGGTCAAAACGCCATATACTCATAATTCTCTATGGGTACTTAGTCAACACGACACCAACCATATAATCAAACAGTCACGGGAAAAACATCCTATCATGTGACTAATTGCATATAAATCATAATCAAATATCATATCGCCTCATATCTACTAAGGCTAATTCAATAATTAAATAAAACCTTACTTGAAGACAAATCCCCGAACCGAGTCCCGCGACGGGTCATCAGTCAAAACGGGGCTGACTAGATCTTAGTTTGACCAAACCCGTTTGGTCAAACCGGCTAGAAACAGAGTCTTAGCCATTTAGGCTTGAACATAAGAACATCATATTCATTTCATGCTATTTTATTCTAATTCCTAACATGTGAATTATTAATTCTTACGAAACCCGCTTGACTTAAGGAATATCAAATTAAACTACAATCTCATGCTATAATTTCTAACATGTGAGAAATAATAATATTATGAAAACCGTTTAATTAAATAATTTACTTATTAAAATTTCCCACTTGCTAAATATTACAAAACATAATATAATAATAACAATAAACTCAAAAACCGTCACAAGCCCAAAGGAGGGCTCACGGGTCAACTGGGCCTGGACTGGGCCGAGACTGAACCGGACCTGGACTGGGCCCACGGGCCTGGTTTGGGCCGGTTTTGGTCAACATTTCTAAAATCGTTTTCTTAATATTTCCCGCATGCTTAACATATTTAAAACCCGTCAAAACAATCAAGTATCGACACAAGCCCAAAGGGCCAATTAACGGGCCAACCCAAGACCGGGCAACCGGGCCTGGACCGGGCCTGAACCGGCCTGAACCGGGCCTAAACCGGGTCTGTTTCTCGGCCACCCTTCACGGCCACCAACAACAACCCCAAATTTATTCCTAACATGTTTTAATTAACAACCATCCATTTTAACAACCAATTCAACCATCATTCATACAAAAATTATGATTATGAACAAATCATCCAACATGTCAAAAATACTAAATATGTTAAATATTCATAAAACTTAATAATAATAACAACTTAGTATGTTACTACATAAAACCGTAAATAACAATAACAAAAGATATGTGACATTAATTCGTCGAGTAACTCGGTAATCGTTACCTTAGCTAGCACAAAACCAAGTAGCACCAAAATAAGACCTAAAAACCCTTCTACTAATCTTCTTCTAAAATATACGAGTCACCAAACTCGTCTTCATAATCTTCTCCTATAAGAAATGACAAAAATAACATTATTAGTATTAAAACTTGATTTCAACAATTAAAGTGTTGAAAACGATTTTGTCGGAATTGAAAATGAAACGTACACGGAGATGAAGAGCGGAGAGGAGACTCTAGAAATATATTTTAGAACGGATTTGGCCAAGTAACGAAGGTTTTGTGACGATTTTGCTCAAGAACGATCAAGAACAGAATTTAAGCAGAGACCTTATTAACCCTCCTCTAATTATTACTAAATTAAACTTATTAATTAGTTTATAATGAATCTATGTAACAATGCATGCAAATATAAAGACATGTAAGATAAAAGAAGAAATTTCCTCACATTGATATGGAAATTTATATGGGCACAACAAGAACTCCTTCGTGTTGTTCTTGAGCTATAAATATGGATGAACACATGAAATCTCCAAACAAGAAGACCTCCTTCAAGTTGCACCAAGATGACACCAAATAATCTACCCTTATTATTAACTAGATAATAAGATAGATATAATACTACTAATATTATGACTATATTACTACACTAGTAATACTTAGTAAATATTAGTATATGAGAGTTTTAGTTAGAAGAAGGATTTTAGAAAGAAGTATGACAATTGAACAAAAACAAGTGGAAAAATGAACAACATTTTATTCATTATAAAGGCCACATTGGCCGGACCTCATAGTCCAAAAATGACTATATTTTGCTCAATTTTATCACATGCATTTGAGTGGGGTG
>JAIUZE010007922.1:0-55030 GCA_022085475.1 Heliosperma pusillum | reverse complement strand
GAAAAATAGGGTACATTTCGGTGTTACCATTTGATTGTATACGTTTGCTTTATCACGTATGTCGATGCTCATTTTGTTATGTTTATATCTTTAGTTACATATTACTATAAATTATAAAAATTTGATATTAATATTGTACTCGATAAGACAATTTAAACAAGATCTCACAAGACTATCTTTTATGTTATATATTAGAAGTTGTATTAAATATTATCCTCACTTATGAATAGTGCCCAAAACAAAACGTATACAATCAAATAGAATAGAGGAAGTAGCTCATATATATTGACCCCTCCCAAACTAAACCCTACCCTCCGTCCCCAGCCTCTCAGCCTCTTTCATCCCTCTCTTTTAAAAAAAAAACTCAAATTAAACTCATCCCATACTCATCTCACGACTACCTATAAGTCATACCCCTCACCATCTCCGATCCCTCAAATCTGGATTTTCATCCCAATAAACTCACCTTATCACTCATCTCCTTTACATAACTCATAACCCTCAATAATTAATAATTATAAACCACGATATTTTCTTCGATTTTGTGTTTTGATCAACATTCAATTGATTATTGCGAGCCTGAAATTGATAATCCTATTTTTCTTTTTAAGTTGGGTACCGGTGCTTATAGTATAGTATACTTATTTATACTTATTTTATTTTTTAAAATAGTTAAATAAATATATAACAAATGATTTTCATATTAACATTTTTTTTTCTGTGTTGTGTACAATAATTATTTTTGTTAACTTTACTTTCTATTAAAGTGTAGAATAGTTTTTCCATATTTATTTATTTTGTTTTTTATTTTTATATACGATTATTTGAAGTGATATGCTGTCAAATATAGATCTCATTTTTAATTATAATTAATTTCGTAATTGTTCAAAGCAGCAAGAGTTAGCATCAAAATCTGTAATTAATTCAGGAAAAAAACGCGGGTCCTGAAATTTTGGATTTAACTTTTTCTTTATTGACCAGTTGACTTTCAACTCGAAGTATTTGCAATCGTTTTTCTGTCATATGCGTATTGGGCAAATGTTAAGAAAATAAAAATGGAAATAATTAAATGCTAATTTCATGTAAAGTTGAAATATGTAACCATGTTACCTTTTTTCCTAATAAGAAGTATTTAATTATTTTCACTTTTGTTTTCTTAATGTGCTCAATTGGCATAAGATAGAAAACCCGTTTTTCAAATATAATTTAAAGTGTGTTCGGACTGATATTTCGTCTTATTATTATAAAGTTTGAAAAACAAATACTCTGTTAGAAACATCGTTTTAGATCACACACGGAAATGAACATAACCTGGTATTTCATTAAGCATTAACTCATTTTTAACTTAATAAAATTTAGCAAGCATGATTTTGGCCTTTGTTAATTGGACAGATTCATTAGCCGTAAATAAACGGAATACGAAGTGCTTTAATGACCCAACCGAGCCCTCAGCCCCCAAGGTATGAACTATGTCCAACTTAACCTATATATGTACTCAACAGTCAACACCTTTATGTTAATTGTTAAACATGCTCCTTCGATCTGACGCCTTCTATTTTACCCCTTTTCTTTTATTCTTCTTTCTGCTCCCTGCCTCCATCTATCTCATTATATGATCCTTTTTCAAAACTGTTAAAACACTAAAAGTATTGTCATCCCCCACAATATGTCTATATATGTCTCTCTCGCCTTACGCTCCATGATTCATCTACGATTCTGATACCAACAATTAAAAATCCTAGTAGATAATACGGAGTAATTAATTTTAAGTTTATCTATCTATAACTAAATATTTAGCCTATGAAGATTTATTGGTTAGTGTTTCAATGTTTTACATTTTCTTATATGTATATATTCATGTTAACTTGATTATTTTTTATTCCTGTAATTATTAAAATTGAAGATAATTTATTTTAGAAAAAAGTCTTTAATTTAATTTAGAAAAAAAAGTAATACCTACTTTATTTTTTCACAAATTAGGCATCATCTGATTTCATAAATAAGATTGTTATTTTTATTTACTCTTTTACTCGAGGAATCACATAAACTTTTGTTAATTTGGATTTTTTTTATTTTGGTAACTTGTGGCTTTTATTGCCGAGAGGAATGAGACTTGGAAGATCGTTCCATTGCCGAGAGGAAAGAAACCCATAGGATGCAGATGGATACAAAATTAAGTACCAAACGAACTGTACAGTGGAGCGATATAAAGCTCGATTATTAGCGCAAGGTTTCACCCAAGTGGAGGGAGTAGATTTTCACGAAACATATGCACCGATTGCAAAGATGACAAGCGTGCGATGTATGCTAGTTGTAGCCGTGTCGAAGGATTGGTTCATTGAACAATTAGATGTTAACAATGCGTTTGTACACGGAGATCTCGAAGAAGAAGTGTACATGAGGATCCCTCAAGGATTCGAAAAACGGGGAGGAAGAAAGGTATGCAAACTGCTAAAATCAATTTACGGGTTAAAACAAGCGTCACATAATTGGTTTGCAAAACTGACTTTTTCAATGGTGAATTACGGTTTCATACAATCAATGGCATATTATTCCCTCTTTACCTTCAATCGAAACGGTTGTTTTATTGGAGTACTTGTCTATGTGGACGACATGATAGTGGTAAGCAATAACAAAGAAGCTTGTGCGAAATTTAAAGTATTCTTGGATAAAAGTTTTGGAATCAAGGATTTGGGAAAACTAAAGTACTTCAAAGGGATAGAAGTGGCTCACGGCAAAGAAGGTTTGTTTCTAAACCAACGGAAGTATGCAATGAGCATCATAGAAGAGACGGGAATGAAAGGAGCTAGGACGGCATATACACCAATTCGACAGCGGCATAATTTGTCCTTAGCCAAGAGATACGTGTTGAAGGACATCATGAAGTTCCGTCGTCTAGTTGGGAGGTTAGTATATTTAACCATTACGAGAACATACCTTATTTACACGGTGCATATACTTTCGCAATTTGTCAACGAGCCAAGGAAGGAGCATTGGGAAGCGGCACTAAGAGTTGTGAGATATATAAAGCAAAATCCGAGGAAGGGTATTACGTTGAAGAAAGAGTCTGATTTGCAAATTAGAGGGTATTGTGACTCGGATTACGCAAGTTGTTCGTTGACAAGAAGATCGATAAGTGGCTAGCTACTTTGTTTCGTTGGGACAATCACCTATATCGTGGAGAGCAAATAAACAAGTGACGGTAGCAAAATCAACGGCTGAAGCCGAGTATAAAGCCATGGGTGATGCAACAAGTGAGTTAATATGGGTAAAGGCATTTCTCGCGTCTTTAGGCGTCTTTCATACCAATTCAATGGATTTATATTGTGATAATCAGGCGGCTATTTATATAGCAAAGAATCTGGTATTTCATGATAGAACGAAACACATTGAAATAGACTGTCACTTTGTGCGACAACATCTTTTTTCGAAGGAGATAAAAACGTCACATGTAAGGAGAAGGAGCAAATAACAGACTTGTTTACAAAGGCGCTAGGAGGAGAGGTATTTGATCATTTGTAGTTCAAGTTGGGACTCAGTGTACCAAGAGCTTCAACTTGAGGGGGAGTGTAAAGAATAGTATCAAGAATATTTCGTAATATAGTTGGTATTATCTTGTAAATATTGGTAGAGTATACAATCTGGTAGATTAAGGATGTTTATGATAAGGAGGAGTGTATATTGTGTACTTCCTCCATTCTCATATGATGTACCCATTTTGTGAATATATGTGAGGTATATTTTAATAAAATGGGAACATCATAGGAGAATAGAGGAAGTACTATATATGTAGTTGATGTAACAATCTTTTTTTATATTAGTATAAGATGTTCATCATCATTCTGGTTTCATAATTTCTGAGAGGCCGACTATGTCCACTATTGTCCATATGCTCAACCCTTATTCTGCTATTGCTGCCCTTGTGACAACCCTCGCGAAAGCATAAAGATAAACAAGTAATTTGCAACGGAAATTAGAGAATTTTTAAAACTTTTTAAGTCATGTTTCACAAAGATTATCAAAAGGTGAAATCCAACATAAAAAAATAAGGTAGTAGTGTCGAAAAGGTCGACATATCACTACAAGGGAGACAACGGTCCCAAAAATATACAAATACTCTAAAAGTAGAAGACTCTAAGCGGTAATGGGTAATCATCGTGAAACGACGGTCGCTAGCTCATACTAGTCTCAACCCCATGTAGCCCCGACTTGTACATGTACATTCATGAAACATGAACGCCACAGTCAGTTGGGATCGGAGTAACTTCGGGTTCTCCCAGCCATATAACAAGAAAACATACATGAACGATAATTAAACATATAGAAACGCATGTATAAATGAATCATACAAAGTACCAACATATATTTTCAGATCATAAGATATACGAATATGATATGCCCAACAATAAGTATGTGAAATGCCAACTAATAAGCATCATATTAGTATCGACTCGGGAAAGACACCCTTAGGTAACTATATACGCACTAGGGCTTGCATCTCACCGTTAGTGGCATATACTTGATAAGGTAGAGACGCGACATACAAACCAATCCAAGTCATCCAACGGTCACAAGTAATAATCAAACATATACTCTCACGGTAAATGGCACGCACTAGCATCATATACAAATAGCAAGACAAGTCAATGGAAGTTCACGGCATAAGACGTTTCCGTAAACCGTATACGACAAGACGTTTCGTATACTCATGACCTAGACAAACAAGTCCACGGGGTAATACGTTCCCCTGAACTGTGTACGATAAGACGTTTCTCACACACAAGACTCTAATCCTCTCGGTAGGACTACGATAATAATACGGTCCTAGTCTAAACCTGGCCAGACTCTTGGGACAAGACGTGTACCTAATTCGACATGTGGCTAGACGTGTACACATCCAAGACTCGATCAACACGAAGGACGTCGAGTACCCCAATTTCGGCTAAACCACACGAAAAAGGCGGAAAGAGATCTATAGTCAAAAGTCAAGCTAGTACGCTACATGCAATGACACCACCTCGCAAGGATACAACATTTGACGGCCGGATCGATCAATGCATTGCGTTCACCTCCTAACAACATCGTCATATCCCCACTAAACATGCATACAAGCATAAATGATACACCTCATCACTCCGACATTCTAGTCTAACGAGTATGAAGATGTAGCCGGGAAATGAGAGTTCAGAGCACCCAACAAGTAGTGCTCAAATCATTACATAAGGCAAAACCGACCTAAGGGGAGAACATACTAAAACCCGTCACCAAACATGTTATAAAGCATAATATAAATGTAACAATGTGAACACGAGACAATACGTGATTACATAAGCATTAGACCAAGTTTAAGAAGTATAATGAATAAGAAACATAGATCTCATCTCAAAACAACAAGTTTGGAAACTAACTAAAACAAAGGTCCACTTCAAATGGTCATAACTAGAGTTCTAGACATGCAAATGCATAAATTCTAAATGGAGGTGATATTTTATCCTCTTACAGTTCTAACGGTAGGTCACACACTCCAAACAGACAAGTATTGAAGGAGATATGACCATTTTACGAAAAAGGGTCGGACCCGACCCGTCCGGGTTGGAAGTGTCCTGCTCGGGTTTAGGGCTCAAACCCGTCCGGGTTGGACTGTACCCGTCCGGGTCCTAGTCAAATTCGCGAGGGTTCAAGCCAAAATTCATCCAAACTTCAAGTTTATGCCAAACAAGTTCTTACCCATTTGTAATTACCAACATAAACTATCATAAATCACCACTTAGCATAACATATGAACATCATAACATTCCATATGACATTAAAAGCATAATTAATTAAGTTATCATTCAAGACTTAAATACAAGTTTAAGCAACAAGAAGGTAATTTATCATCAACACAACCAATTTTCCATCAAATTGGGACATACAAGATGCAATTCAACAATTAAATATATTGTAGTCATAGATCTATACTATTATCTACACAAGAACTCATCTTTCACAAGTAGCTACAATTAACAACTAAAACATATAAAGATATCGAGTAACCCTTCACCGTTACCTTTTTGCGTCTTCAATTTCCTTCAAGCTCTTCTTTTACTAGAAAGTAGTCCCTCTCCGGTTCTTCTAAGTCTACTCCTACAAAATTTGACATAAAAGATGAAGCATTTCATCTTGGAAAAATATGAGAAAGTGAAAGTGAGAAAGATTGGATTTTTCTTACCTTAAAAGAAAGAGGGAAAGAAAAGAGAAAGAATAAGCTAAAAACTAAGAGGTTTGAGTGAGGACTGAGTGAGATATATGAAGGTTTGTGTTGTTCAACAATGGTGAGAATATGGAGGTTAGGGTTTTAGTGTGTTTGTTTGGGTGAGGGAGATGAAGGAGTGTTGCTGAAAAATTGGAGTGACAAGTGAGGAAAACTTGGGCCAAAAGGTGAGTAGAGATTTAGAATAAGGCTTAAAGCGAGTCATGAAGTCCGACTCACCTAAAATTTCGAGTAGAGCCCAAATATGGACTCGGATTTGTCAAATTAGACACGGAAAACCAAGATATAAATTAAATCTAAAATTAAGCTAACTAATAATAATAATATAATATTATTAAAATAAAATAGGCCACGGTTGTGGGTGTTACAGCCCTCGCTATGCCTCAACAACCTGCTTTAACTGCATTTATTTATGATCGCGGCACTCAACAATCTGGTAGTTTATGACGATTTGGGAAAGATGTTTGTATCAACTATTAAATTATGTATATAATGTATTTTCTTCGAGTTAGTCACATATAATTTTCGATTAGACATCGGACTTTTATTGTGAATGTGTAAACGGATGAAATGTGTTCATCTTATTGTTTTTAATGGACGACAATGTGGATTATTTATACGAGTATAAAAAATGCATAAATAGGTAAATTCAACTATACGAGTTCTTATTCTAAAAAAAAGCATAATATCGCCCTCTCACATGTATAAGTAATGGACCACTGAAGTTGGTTGGCCTATATGTAAAGGACCTGTAAAATGGTGGATTTATATAAAAATATGTGAGAGAGTGTCGACGAGATTTGGCGACATCAGGTGTCGCCTTATCAGTGTCCTTTACTGTTATTATGTAGTAGTGATGTTACGAGTCTTGCTAGTTATTATGTAATGTAATGTAATGTGGTACGTAACAAGTTAACAATACTACTTATGTAATGTAAAATTGTATTATTAAGAAAATTATAATCATCATAAAAAAACATATAAATTTATCTGATTAAAATTAATGATGTTGTAATACTCCATGCGAAACAAAAACATTATTTGATTAAGTCGTCATATTAAGAACAAATTGAGAAATTTTATATTATTAGTTATGGTTATAAATGCTGTTTGAAAAAAAAAGCAAACTTTATTTACCAATAAAATGACAAATTACCTTTTATCCTCAAGTTTTAGTGTTTTGCTAAGTAAAAATAACATGTAACAAATGAGAAAATACAAACAACATACAAGTAGTATTAAAAATAACTGATTTTTTCCTAAAACGACTTATATTATGGAACGAAGGGAGTACTTTACTACTTTATAACGGAATTCCTTCACCCATTGATAAAACTTATAAAATCAACTCTCTTCACCTTATGGACTGATAAAACATTCTACTGGTTTAGGGATTGCTATGCACTTCCTCAACTATTTCATGCACTCCTAACTCATTATTTAGCGTTGGTTGATGAACGGGATACAAGTCTTCATCTTCTCGCCCCGTAGTTGGCGCTAGTGGTGGTGGCGGGATTTGAACTTCCCCGCTAAATTGCGTTGTTGTATCATTTTATAAATTTCACAAATTAGATTAACCATTTGTGTGGTAATTTTATTTTATATAGAGTATAGTTATATTTCAATGAAAATATAATCTTTTGTATTATTTTAATGAAAATATTACAGTTTTAATTTAATAAAAAATTTATAATTCAATGAAAATATTGTATCTTAATAAAATCAATATCTATCTATTTATCTATATTATTAAAGAAAACTTTTTCCGAGCGATTATAGAATCTCCAACTTTAACGAAACTACGATATATTTAGTGTTATATTTAAGGGGAATGACTAATTGATAGGGTAGATATAGACCTTGGAGAGTTATCGGTCACCCTAATTACATTCACTTTAAAACGTGTCTACAATACTAATATTTTTTTTTTTTTACAAACTACATACGAGTAGTTTCGCATGGATTGCAAATTACCGCTCTAACCTTGTGGTTTGTACGAATTTTCGTTTAATGATATGTTTGTACATGACTTAGATGAGGGCACCATTTTTGTGTTTAACTTTAAGTTTTTCACAAGGTTGTATATACTAATGTACTTCGTATGTATTTAAGAGTGATTATATAATGTTGATGTTTATGTTTCGCAGTTGGGAGCAAAACAATATCCCTTACATCTCAACATTTGCATTATCAAAAAGAAAATGAATAAAGAACTTAGGACATGAAGATATGATTAGAAGCAAGACAACACAAATTTGTAAATTAAGCAGCAGCTCTTCAATTAATCGTTATAATTTGTTACAAGTTACCTCGAAATTATTTCTTAAAAAGTTGTACTTTGCCCCTTCACTAAGTTTATTTTATTATTCATGTTTTATTACTAACTACTGCTTTCGTCCCACTCAATTGTATTCCTTTTATATTAACTAATTTTTAACCCATGCAAAAAAATGCACAGATTCGATAGTCGATTTTTAAAAGAAAAAATCAATGTATAAATACGATATAAATATATAATTTTTATTTGTAGTTGGAGTTTTTATTTGTAATTTTTTCATGTTTATTTTAAATTTTTTATTTGAAATATTTAGTCAAACATATGTATAACTTGAACAATTAACAAATATATAATCTATGTTTTTCTATAATAAGAGTCATTGAAATCATAAGATCATAGGATAAGAATGCAATGACATACTGATAAATAGTTGCGGAATTGTTAAATATGTATTTGTGTATCTTGTCTGTGAAACGTTCACAATTACAAAGCTTATATACTAGAGTAACTTGACCTGGAGGACCTAGAAATCTATTAACAATAGGAACCTATTAACAATAGGAAAGATAGGAAAGCTAAGATAATAGGAAAATAATACTAGACGGGATTTCCTAATAGGTATCTAACACTAACACGTAATACATACACAGCAAAATCTATTCATATGAGAGAAATTAAATAAAGACTATAGAACATGGAGGTCCTACCTAAAGAAAAGTTTTTTTTCAATTCCTAAAAAATTGGACTAGGAGAGTTCTAAATGTTTCTCCTTTTATACTATGAAGATTTTCTATTTATACAAAGCCAGATAAATAATTGAAAAAAGAACCATATATTTATTAACGATAAGCCGGTAACGTAGTTTGTTCAATTCAGTTAATTTTCAGGATGTTATTTTCAAAATTTTAACGATGGTCATAACTCATAAGTAGAAGATATTAGTTGATGCATAGCTCATACTGAAAGATAACTAGGACTTAAATGTCACTTCAACCATATAAGGCAGATGACACTTGAATTGTCCAATAAGAATTTGTATATGGAATATAAAGATTGGATGTCAAAAGAACCTTAAAATATACTTCGTATATGGAATATTATAGGGTAAAAGAATAGATAATTAAGGATGACTAAAAATAGATGATGATGATGAATGCACTATGCACCAACTACGTACGTAACTACTTTTAGAACGGCTAATCTATTAGCTATATTTTGATATGACGAATTGTAATGAATTAAAATATAATATTTTTTAATACAAATTATAGGGTTAAACGAACCATTATTAAAAATAAATATTTATTTAATGCTAATAAATGAGTTGCCTTTTAGATATTGAAACCATCTTTAAGAATAAACGTCTCATATTTTAAAATTGTCTCACGCAATATTACAAAACCGACTAAGAACTAAAATTCCCTAAATGATAAAATCTAAAATACCGTACATTTGCACGGGATCTACACTAGTTATCTCATTATATATTTTGTAGTATAAAGTTTTATGTTTTGATAAAATCTAAAACATTTTGAAAAGTTAGGATTATGTGTTGATTGTTTCTTTTACTGCTTGATTTGTAGAGTCACTACTTAATTGAGCATAACTTTGGACATGATTATATAATTGATCATTAACACGTTCTACTCTTTGGATAATTCAGCAAGTATAGCAATTATGCCTTGGCTTTCCTCTTTCCCAATCTAATCTGTAATTTAATCTCCATTGAAATGGTCCTCGACTCCTCGTTACCATGAAATTCCAAATCAAATATGTATTTCCGAATAATTCTAAATGTACAAGTACACCTTATACTATCAATATTGCTTAGTCCTTCTTACCGCCACTCGTTATAATTGAAGCAAGGGTTCTTCAATTCATTTAGATAAAATATGATGGCAATCATGCCATCGTCATCCTTCAACATATACTTTGTTTGTGTTAATATTGTCCACTTGCCATCCACGAAATACAACCACGTGACTTATCAAAAACTGACTGTAAATGACGGTAGTTTTGTTGTATATGAAGTATGAACATTTCAGCAAAGAAACGGCTATTACATATTTAAATATGTCAAAATCAAGAACCATTCATCAAAAATAAAGAAAATGTAGTTGCTTGGTTATTAATTTGACTGTTTCATACTCAACCGTGTATAAATTAGTCATTTACATAGTACAAATCTCACTCAAACTAAATTACATTGAATACTTGCTAAACAATAACAAACATAAAGTAATAAAAGAGGTAATTAACCACATTTAAAAACAAAAATGGAAAGCATTAACAAGAATATGATTATGGTGTTGGTGGTATCGGTGCTGATATTCATGTCGATAACACCTTCATTAGCACAAAACTGCGCAACGAGCAACACGGCTACAACGCTCCATGCTGCTTGCAATGGAGATCAAACAGTAGAAGGAATTAAAACATGTTGTGATGTATTTAGTACCTTAATCACAACCGACACAACATGCGTATGTGATTTACTAGCTGCTATTAAGGTTAATGATCCCGCCGCTAACATTGATTCACTCTTCACCCAATGTGCCCTCACCGATACTTATGATTCTGCGTGCCCTGGTAATTATTCATTTCATTTTTGTATAGAGTATTTCAGAGTATCGAGAAATTAAATATTTATTTGATTTACATTAGAAATTATATCAATTTGTGTTGTATGTTTTTTAATTGTCGACAATTTCAATCAAGAGATACAAAATGAAGATGGAAATTATAAAAATAGAAGAAACAAATACACTATCGAAATATTGTAATTTTTTTTCCTTGCATCATTTTTTTCTTGATATGTACAATACATTATTTAATAACTCATAGATTTTTATATTTTTTAGATATTTTTTAATTAAATATTATAGTTTAGAATTTAAATAAAATAATATAATTTGATGTAAAGATAACTATTAAATATATAAATTAATAAAATTATTAATTTTCTTATTTAGTTAATGTACTTAATTTTATTAGCTACTTTATTTAAAAAGATGTTTTTTGAAGGGAAAATTTATGAAAAATCCTAATCTCTTAGTATATAAGAGATTTGATTTTTTGTTTTGTTGAAAGGGGATTTGATTGTTACATACTCAACTGTGTATAAATTAGACATAAATCTCACTCAACTTAAATTACATGAATAGTTGCTAATAAATGCATATGTTTTATATATCAATTAATTATAAATTATTGCAATAATACATGTAAAAATACGCATCTCATAATGCATATGTTGTATGATGTAAAAAAGATTTAAAAATACGAATCTTATATCTAACACTATTTAACTCTCTTCATTAATTTTCCTGATTAGTTTTGCAAATAGATCTTTTTATCAAATTAAAGTACATCAAGGTGAAATTTTAAATTTCATGTGAGAATTTAATTTATAAGTAATACACTAAAAAGTAAACGTTTGTATATATCGCGCATTCCGCGGGATATACACTAGTAAATAAAGTAATAAAAGAGCTTATATCGATTTTTCATGTTGAATTTTTGTTGATGTTGGCTTATGAAGATTTAGGCTTTTTTTTGTGAAACTCCTTATTTACCCTTCTTTTTTCCTGGTCTTGTTATGATTTTATGGTATACTGAAAGTCTATCACTTTCCTTTATTATCGGTCCCATATGCGAGGATATTATCGGTTAATTTCGATTAACCTAGTTTCTTTACCTTATAAAACAAATGATTATGGTGTTAGTGGTATCGGTGCTAATATTCTTGATGTCGATAACATTAGCACACAAATGCGCAACTAGCAACACGGCTACGACGCTTCATGCTGCTTGCAATGGAGATCAAACAGTAGAAGGAATTAAAACATGTTGTGATGTATTTAGTACCTTAATCACAACCGACACAATATGCGTATGTGATTTACTAGCTGCTATTAAGGTTAATGATCCCGCCGCTAACGTTGATGCATTCTTCACCCAATGTGCCCTCACCGATTCGTATGATTCTGCGTGCTCCGGTAATTATCTGTTTTACATTTTATTTTTCATTTTTAATTACTTAATCATTATATATATTCGTGCTCGTAAAGTATAAACTTCGTATATTCATGGATTTCAGAATTATACATTAACGTCACATATACAAATACACATAAACACTGCCTGAATTAATTTTGCGGCTACAAGAACTAGTTCTTCCTTAAGGAAAATAAATATAAAGTTATGAGAAAGCTCCGCATAAGAAAAAAGTTCCTCGCAAAATATTAAGTATAATTTAAATTTCCAAAATAAAAATTTATGAAGTTTTATTTGAGTCTGAAGGATACATTTCATATTCATTATTGCACATATTCAAAAAAGATATTTCTAATTAAAAGTTTTTTTCTTTTTATGATTTGCGCAGGAAACTAAACTTGTATGTCCGATCCTTTTTCTTTATGGAGGATCACTACATCTAATAAGGAGTTGAAGCTATGTTCGTGTGAAGTTCATGTTTGCAAATAATTGTATCATATGTTCGCTTGTGTGTAATGATCCCGTCATATTATTGTTTTATTATATGTTTTGTGCTTTGTAGTGAGCTTCACACTACGAGTACGTCATATGATTGATTATATCAACTTAAATAAAAGAGTACTCTGCTTTGGCAGACAATATTTTCAACGAAATAAAAGTTTGACAGTCGTGAACTTGGAAGGGCATTACTTAATATTTCTGTTGAGGGTAGATAGAAACAGACATGACAAAGATCCTAAACATGGTGGTAGTTCTTTTAGGGAAAAGATGTAACAGAACTTAGCCATTTTAATTTACGCACAAAGCTTTAATTAATTCTTAAACATCACATTATACAAATGTACTATACAAGCATTTGTAAATTAGAACAAGTCATGTTAAGAGCTCCAAAAATGATTCATAATCGTCAACAATTCAAAATTGTAGTTTTGATCATCTTATGCAAAAACGTAATAACATAGGTAGATGGTCAAATCATACCGGGTGTGTATACAACAAATAAATATTCAAAGTTAAATTAATACAACCATTATATCAATCAATCAATTAACCAAATTGACTAAATTCCAAAAATATTATAAAAATCGAAAAGCAAAATTTTTTTAAACCAAAAAGCACCTGAAAGTCAATCAAGACGTAAGAATTTGGCTTAAACACGTCGGCCTTATTTAGGGGTCTTGCTTATAATGTCGTTTAAACTCGAAAACATTTAATACAATGTCATAATCCGACACTCAAAACCGATGAACGGCAACTTTCCGCTCGCATGAACAATAACCGTGAATAATGCTTCATGCAAACCGTAATTTATTTTCTTTAATCAAATTAAAACATGCCAAACATAATTACACAATTTAATCATCTAATCAAATTTGGATTTGCATAAATTCTAATCTTATTTGATCCAAGTTCTTGGGGAATTTAAGACACTTTTAAAATTAAGTACTAGCAACAAATTAGGAAGTTTTTAAAATCATCAAAATAAGGCTTTCTTCTAATCAAATTAAAGGGAATTCATCATAATATCAAATACTACGATAAAATACAATATCAAACATGAAACAATCCTAAATTTAATATTTAACAGCATATCACAATTGCATATAATTTAACTAATTCATTTTTAGAAAACCTCAATAATCTTACAATCATAGAACAATCACATAGACACAACAACTATATCTAAATGTGCAACCTTTTATTCTAATACTTAACAATACATGTTCGTTCTGATACCATCGAAGGGATATGTAACGATTCTCAATTGATTTGAATTACAGAATCCCAAAATCTAATGCATGTTAATTATTAACATTAAATAAAAGGGTGATTGGGAAACTTACTTGGATGCGGAAGAGTTCCATTAATATGCAAATAATATATAAGAAGTATATATAATCCAACTAACAGCTTCTTGAATAATATTATATTTTGTGAGACCGTCACACAATACAGAATAAGAGTGCGTTGGTTAGTAAAAACTTATTGGCAATTTCCGTCCCTCTTACTCCATTGAGATTTTGTTCTTCTGAAAAGCTGATCATAAACATTTCCCCTTAAATCTTTATATATAAGGAATTCAAGGAGAATCTGAGACTATCTACGATAAGAATAGTATAATAAAAGTAATATTTTATTATTCTTATTCCCTTAATAATTAATCAATATTAATTATAATATTTCCCAAAACGCATGTAGTGTGTGACTCACTAGTACGGACTAATATTACTCGAATCGCAAATCGTTTAGGACATAGACTGCAAGCGACTTTTAGCAGAGCATTATAGCCACATAGAATTAATCATTAAACAATATTCTGGACATATGGACAAATTAACTAACTCTTTCACTCAAAAGTCGTAAATATATTTAAAAAAATAGCTTCAATTTCTCGCTCAAGGTTTTTTAGTTTATAATATACAAAGTAAAACACTTGATTAAGTTGTGAACTCCAAGGTATGAATCATTGTCACATTATTATTCTCTTTGATAATTATTTAAATTAAGGTTAAAAAATAAATGGTACGAAGGGGATATAATTTAGCTAGCAAAGGCCAACTTTTTGAAAATTTTGTTTGTGATATTGTGAGAGAATATGGTATGTTCTACGGAGTACCATATGGAAATAGAATAATGTATTGGGTATAATATAAGATTAGGGAATAATATTATTAAGATTATTAAATAAGGTATTAATATAGAATTTAGTATCCTAAATAGGGACTAATACAATAAATAACTACTTATATAGAGCCGACAAACAATGACACCACCCGAAAACACGACACGAAGTCGACACGTAATTAACAATATCCATTTTGTGACAACCCTCGCGAATGCGGAAATATAAAACATACAAGCATGTGAATTATATAGCGGAAAATACGGTATTTTAAAAACCTTTATACATGCAAGATAGAAAAATACGAGGAGTGTCAAAATATTACAAACTAAATAAAAATACCACAAGAGACGTAGTCTCTCAAAGTGTTAACAAAAGACAAAGTAATTAGCAACTAGCTAAACAACTTCTAGAGGTGTTTCATCCAGGGACAACGCCCGCTAGCTCACACCCGAACCCAAAATAGCATAAGCAAAAAGCCATCCAATTCAAGCAACCTGTTCATCCATGAAAAACATGAACGCCACAGTCAGTGGGGAGTAACTCCGGGTTCTCCCAGCCATATCACATTAAACGTACATAGAAGGAAATACAAAAGTAGAGCATGCATACATATAGATATACATGTGAGATACGATAAGGATAGATAGGGAATTCAATATAAAATGATAAGAGCATATAGAATACAAATCCGAATCCATCATGTGATACAAAGACTCGTGGAAAACACTCTTAGGCAACCGAATACGCTCACTAGGGCTTGCATCTCACCGTTAGCGCTATAAGTTTGATAAGATGAGACTCGACAAACAACCATGCCAATGTCATGCTATGATCAACATGAATCCACTGATTATCATCCATACGAACCAATACATTGACGGGCCCATCATGCAATGACATACTAATATCAAATGAAATCCCGCATTCAAGTACGACGACCAGACGACATCGCTCACGGAAATGAAACGCACAGCATCGGTGTACATGGGCAAGTCAGGATTAAAAGGCACCACGGAATCATATTTCCCTGACGCATACGCGATGGCGTACATTTCGCCCTATGTAACCAATTTCCTCCTTTTAGGAACGATAATAAACGGCTCCTAACACACCTCGGCCAGATTCTCGGAATCCACATTTTCCGATGTCGAGACATGCGATGACTTTCGCATCCAAGACTCGGTCCTTAAAAAAACTAAAGAACAACACGCCGATATAAGGCGAGAACCCCACCCCCCCCCCCCCAAATTCGGTAGATCACTTCACGAAAGAGGCGGAAAAACAGCTCAAGCCTCATAACATGCGGTAAGCTACATGCCAATAACACCACCTCGCAAGTAGACAACATTTGACGGCCGGGTCGAACAACGCATAGCGTTCAACTCCCAACAACGTCGTCGTATGCCCACTAACACATGCAAATAAGCAGTAGGATACCTCCCCGTTCCGACATTCCAGCCTTACGAACGTGGAGGTAGCCAAGGGAATGAGAGTACAAAGCACCAGACAAAATAGTGCTCAAACCGTTATCATTTGTAAAAAAAACCGACTAAAAGTGGGAACATACCCAAAAACCGTCACAAAACATGAGAATAGGGAATCATATAAGTTTAAATATGATAAACATGAGTCAATACATGATACATAAGCATTAGAACAAGTTTATGAAGCATATGAATAAAAACATAGATCACCTCTCCAAAACAACGTTGTTTGGAAACCAACGAAAACAAGGGTCCACTTCAAACGGTCATAACTAGAGTTCTAGACATGGGAATGCAGAAATTCCAAGTGGAGGTGATAGCTTAACCTCTTAGGGTTCCAACGAGATTTCACACGCCCAAAACAAGCAAGTAACGAAGGAGATATGATCATTTTACGAAAAGGGGTCAGTGCAGGAAAAGTTCAGTCGGCAGAGGATGACGCGGCCTGCGTCACCACGACGCAGCCTGCGTCCTATTCGGACAGGTACGAGTCACACAAATCTCCACAATTTCACTAAGGCATAACACAAATATCATCTATCATCACAATTCATCCATTCTCATATCAATTATCAACTAACAACAACCATCATCAACAACACAATTCCTAAAATTACTAATCATATTCTAAATACGATTTCTAACATGGAAAACACATTAAAACACGTAAATGATAACGAGTAACCCTTCACCGTTACCTTTTCGCGTCTTTAATCGATTTCTAAACCTTCCTAGTCTCCACCTACATATAATTAGATAATAAAAGATGAATATCATTCACCTTGAGAAAGACGGATAATTTAAAAAGCGAGAAAGATGGTAATTTTATTACCAATACGGATAGAGGAAGATGAGAGGGGAAGAATAAGACGAACTTACGAGAATTTGAGCAACAACTAACGAGCTATTTAAGATTCTAATGCTTGGGATATTATGGGAGGCTAGGTTTTGATGGTTTTGATGGGAAGAATAGTTAAGTGGAAAATGATTAGGTTTTAAGGGAGTATGAGGAGTATAGTAAAGGTGAGTCGGAAAGTCAACGAAAGTCAAAAGGGCATCTCAAAAGTCAAAAAGTCAAAGAAAATTAAAAGAATCAAGAAAAGTCAAAACTGATTTAAGTCAAGGAAAGTCAAAGACACTAAAATGCAAGAAAGTCAAAGAAGGACTAAAGTCAAAAAATTCAAACTCGCCTGAACGGGATTCTCATGGAATCTCGCGGCATTCCACATAGAACTCGGAAATTCTAAATTAACTCGAACATTAAATTCTAATTAAATCCTTAAATTCGCTGAAGTTCCGTAAAATTTTTTAACTAGAAAAATGGGTACATTTCCGGGTGTGTACCATTTGATTGTATACGTTTGCTTTATCACGTATGTCGATGCTCATTTTGTTATGTTTATATCTTTAGTTACATATTACTATAAATTATAAAAATTTGATATTAATATTGTACTCGATAAGACAATTTAAACAAGATCTCACAAGACTATCTTTTATGTTATATATTAGAAGTTGTATTAAATATTATCCTCACTTATGAATAGCGCCAAAAAAAAAAACGTATACAATCAAATAGAATAGAGGAAGTAGCTCATATATATTGACCCCTCCCAAACTAAACCCTACCCTGCGTCACCAGCCTCTCAACCTCTTTCATCCCTCTCTTTTAAAAAAAAAACTCAAATTAAACTCATCCCATACTCATCTCACGGCCACCTATAAGTCATAACCCTCACCATCTCCGATCCCTCAAATCTGGATTTTCATCCCAATAAACTCACCTTATCACTCATCTCCTTTACATAACTCATAACCCTCAATAATTAATAATTATAAACCACGATATTTTCTTCGATTTTGTGTTTTGATCAACATTCAATTGATTATTGCGAGCCTGAAATTGATAATCCTATTTTTCTTTTTAAGTTGGGTACCAGTGCTTATAGTATAGTATACTTATTTATACTTATTTTATTTTTTAAAATAGTTAAATAAATATATAACAAATGATTTTCATATTAACATTTTTTTTTCTGTGTTGTGTACAATAATTATTTTTGTTAACTTTACTTTCTATTAAAGTGTAGAATAGTTTTTCCATATTTATTTATTTTGTTTTTTATTTTTATATACGATTATTTGAAGTGATATACTGTCAAATATAGATCTCATTTTTAATTATAATTAATTTCGTAATTGTTCAAAGCAGCAAGAGTTAGCATCAAAATCTGTAATTAATTCAGGAAAAAAACGCGGGTCCTGAAATTTTGGATTTAACTTTTTCTTTATTGACCAGTTGACTTTCAACTCGAAGTATTTGCAATCGTTTTTCTATCATATGCGTATTGGGCAAATGTTAAGAAAATAAAAATGGAAATAATTAAATGCTAATTTCATGTAAAGTTGAAATATGTAACCATGTTACCTTTTTTCCTAATAAGAAGTATTTAATTATTTTCACTTTTGTTTTCTTAATGTGCTCAATTGGCATAAGATAGAAAACCCGTTTTTCAAATATAATTTAAAGTGTGTTCGGATTGATATTTCGTCTTATTATTATAAAGTTTGAAAAAAAATACTCTGTTAGAAACATCGTTATAGATCACACACGGAAATGAACATAACCTGGTATTTCATTAAGCATTAACTCATTTTTAACATACTAAAATTTAGCAAGCATGATTTTGGCCTTTGTTAATTGGACAGATTCATTAGCCGTAAATAAACGGAATACGAAGTGCTTTAATGACCCAACCGAGCCCTCAGCCCCCAAGGTATGAACTATGTCCAACTTAACCTATATATGTACTCAACAGTCAACACCTTTATGTTAATTGTTAAACATGCTCCTTCGATCTGACGCCTTCTATTTTACCCCTTTCTTTTATTCTTCTTTCTGCTCCTTGCCTCCATCTATCTCATTATATGATCCTTTTTCAAAACTGTTAAAACACTAAAAGTATTGTCATCCCCCACAGTATGTCTATATATGTCTCTCTCGCCTTACGCTCCATGATTCATCTACGATTCTGATACCAACAATTAAAAATCCTAGTAGATAATACGGAGTAATTAATTTTAAGTTTATCTATCTATAACTAAATATTTAGCCTATGAAGATTTATTGGTTAGTGTTTCAATGTTTTACATTTTCTTATATGTATATATTCATGTTAACTTGATTATTTTTTATTCCTGTAATTATTAAAATTGAAGATAATTTATTTTAGAAAAAAGTCTTTAATTTAATTTAGAAAAAAAAGTAATACCTACTTTATTTTTTCACAAATTAGGCATCATCTGATTTCATAAATAAGATTGTTATTTTTATTTACTCTTTTACTCGAGGAATCACATAAACTTTTGTTAATTTGGATTTTTTTTATTTTGGTAACTTGTGGCTTTTATTGCCGAGAGGAATGAGACTTGGAAGATCGTTCCATTGCCGAGAGGAAAGAAACCCATAGGATGCAGATGGATACAAAATTAAGTACCAAACGAACTGTACAGTGGAGCGATATAAAGCTCGATTATTAGCGCAAGGTTTCACCCAAGTGGAGGGAGTAGATTTTCACGAAACATATGCACCGATTGCAAAGATGACAAGCGTGCGATGTATGCTAGTTGTAGCCGTGTCGAAGGATTGGTTCATTGAACAATTAGATGTTAACAATGCGTTTGTACACGGAGATCTCGAAGAAGAAGTGTACATGAGGATCCCTCAAGGATTCGAAAAACGGGGAGGAAGAAAGGTATGCAAACTGCTAAAATCAATTTACGGGTTAAAACAAGCGTCACATAATTGGTTTGCAAAACTGACTTTTTCAATGGTGAATTACGGTTTCATACAATCAATGGCATATTATTCCCTCTTTACCTTCAATCAAAACGGTTGTTTTATTGGAGTACTTGTCTATGTGGACGACATGATAGTGGTAAGCAATAACAAAGAAGCTTGTGCGAAATTTAAAGTATTCTTGGATAAAAGTTTTGGAATCAAGGATTTGGGAAAACTAAAGTACTTCAAAGGGATAGAAGTGGCTCACGGCAAAGAAGGTTTGTTTCTAAACCAACGGAAGTATGCAATGAGCATCATAGAAGAGACGGGAATGAAAGGAGCTAGGACGGCATATACACCAATTCGACAGCGGCATAATTTGTCCTTAGCCAAGAGATACGTGTTGAAGGACATCATGAAGTTCCGTCGTCTAGTTGGGAGGTTAGTATATTTAACCATTACGAGAACATACCTTATTTACACGGTGCATATACTTTCGCAATTTGTCAACGAGCCAAGGAAGGAGCATTGGGAAGCGGCACTAAGAGTTGTGAGATATATAAAGCAAAATCCGAGGAAGGGTATTACGTTGAAGAAAGAGTCTGATTTGCAAATTAGAGGGTATTGTGACTCGGATTACGCAAGTTGTTCGTTGACAAGAAGATCGATAAGTGGCTAGCTACTTTGTTTCGTTGGGACAATCACCTATATCGTGGAGAGCAAATAAACAAGTGACGGTAGCAAAATCAACGGCTGAAGCCGAGTATAAAGCCATGGGTGATGCAACAAGTGAGTTAATATGGGTAAAGGCATTTCTCGCGTCTTTAGGCGTCTTTCATACCAATTCAATGGATTTATATTGTGATAATCAGGCGGCTATTTATATAGCAAAGAATCTGGTATTTCATGATAGAACGAAACACATTGAAATAGACTGTCACTTTGTGCGACAACATCTTTTTTCGAAGGAGATAAAAACGTCACATGTAAGGAGAAGGAGCAAATAACAGACTTGTTTACAAAGGCGCTAGGAGGAGAGGTATTTGATCATTTGTAGTTCAAGTTGGGACTCAGTGTACCAAGAGCTTCAACTTGAGGGGGAGTGTAAAGAATAGTATCAAGAATATTTCGTAATATAGTTGGTATTATCTTGTAAATATTGGTAGAGTATACAATCTGGTAGATTAAGGATGTTTATGATAAGGAGGAGTGTATATTGTGTACTTCCTCCATTCTCATATGATGTACCCATTTTGTGAATATATGTGAGGTATATTTTAATAAAATGGAAACATCATAGGAGAATAGAGGAAGTACTATATATGTAGTTGATGTAACAATCTTTTTTTATATTAGTATAAGATGTTCATCATCATTCTGGTTTCATAATTTCTGAGAGGCCGACTATGTCCACTATTGTCCATATGCTCAACCCTTATTCTGCTATTGCTGCCCTTGTGACAACCCTCGCGAAAGCATAAAGATAAACAAGTAATTTGCAACGGAAATTAGAGAATTTTTAAAACTTTTTAAGTCATGTTTCACAAAGATTATCAAAAGGTGAAATCCAACATAAAAAAATAAGGTAGTAGTGTCGAAAAGGTCGACATATCACTACAAGGGAGACAACGGTCCCAAAAATATACAAATACTCTAAAAGTAGAAGACTCTAAGCGGTAATGGGTAATCATCGTGAAACGACGGTCGCTAGCTCATACTAGTCTCAACCCCATGTAGCCCCGACTTGTACATGTACATTCATGAAACATGAACGCCACAGTCAGTTGGGATCGGAGTAACTTCGGGTTCTCCCAGCCATATAACAAGAAAACATACATGAACGATAATTAAACATATAGAAACGCATGTATAAATGAATCATACAAAGTACCAACATATATTTTCAGATCATAAGATATACGAATATTATATGCCCAACAATAAGTATGTGAAATGCCAACTAATAAGCATCATATTAGTATCGACTCGGGAAAGACACCCTTAGGTAACTATATACGCACTAGGGCTTGCATCTCACCGTTAGTGGCATATACTTGATAAGGTAGAGACGCGACATACAAACCAATCCAAGTCATCCAACGGTCACAAGTAATAATCAAACATATACTCTCACGGTAAATGGCACGCACTAGCATCATATACAAATAGCAAGACAAGTCAATGGAAGTTCACGGCATAAGACGTTTCCGTAAACCGTATACGACAAGACGTTTCGTATACTCATGACCTAGACAAACAAGTCTACGGGGTAATACGTTCCCCTGAACTGTGTACGATAAGACGTTTCTCACACACAAGACTCTAATCCTCTCGGTAGGACTACGATAATAATACGGTCCTAGTCTAAACCTGGCCAGACTCTTGGGACAAGACGTGTACCTAATTCGACATGTGGCTAGACGTGTACACATCCAAGACTCGATCAACACGAAGGACGTCGAGTACCCCAATTTCGGCTAAACCACACAAAAAAAGGCGGAAAGAGATCTATAGTCAAAAGTCAAGCTAGTACGCTACATGCAATGACACCACCTTGCAAGGATACAACATTTGACGGCCGGATCGATCAATGCATTGCGTTCACCTCCTAACAACATCGTCATATCCCCACTAAACATGCATACAAGCATAAATGATACACCTCATCACTCCGACATTCTAGCCTAACGAGTATGAAGATGTAGCCGGGAAATGAGAGTTCAGAGCACCCAACAAGTAGTGCTCAAATCATTACATAAGGCAAAACCGACCTAAGGGGAGAACATACTAAAACCCGTCACCAAACATGTTATAAAGCATAATATAAATGTAACAATGTGAACACGAGACAATACGTGATTACATAAGCATTAGATCAAGTTTAAGAAGTATAATGAATAAGAAACATAGATCTCATCTCAAAACAACAAGTTTGGAAACTAACTAAAACAAAGGTCCACTTCAAATGGTCATAATTAGAGTTCTAGACATGCAAATGCATAAATTCTAAATGGAGGTGATATTTTATCCTCTTACAGTTCTAACGGTAGGTCACACACTCCAAACAGACAAGTATTGAAGGAGATATGACCATTTTACGAAAAAGGGTCGGACCCGACCCGTCCGGGTTGGAAGTGTCCTGCTCGGGTTTAGGGCTCAAAGCCGTCCGGGTTGGACTGTACCCGTCCGGGTCCTAGTCAAATTCGCGAGGGTTCAAGCCAAAATTCATCCAAACTTCAAGTTTATGCCAAACAAGTTCTTACCCATTTGTAATTACCAACATAAACTATCATAAATCACCACTTAGCATAACATATGAACATCATAACATTCCATATGACATTAAAAGCATAATTAATTAAGTTATCATTCAAGACTTAAATACAAGTTTAAGCAACAAGAAGGTAATTCATCATCAACACAACCAATTTTCCATCAAATTGGGACATACAAGATGCAATTCAACAATTAAATATATTGTAGTCATAGATCTATACTATTATCTACACAAGAACTCATCTTTCACAAGTAGCTACAATTAACAACTAAAACATATAAAGATATCGAGTAACCCTTCACCGTTACCTTTTTGCGTCTTCAATTTCCTTCAAGCTCTTCTTTTACTAGAAAGTAGTCCCTCTCCGGTTCTTCTAAGTCTACTCCTACAAAATTTGACATAAAAGATGAAGCATTTCATCTTGGAAAAATATGAGAAAGTGAAAGTGAGAAAGATTGGATTTTTCTTACCTTAAAAGAAAGAGGGAAAGAAAAGAGAAAGAATAAGCTAAAAACTAAGAGGTTTGAGTGAGGACTGAGTGAGATATGTGAAGGTTTGTGTTGTTCAACAATGGTGAGAATATGGAGGTTAGGGTTTTAGTGTGTTTGTTTGGGTGAGGGAGATGAAGGAGTGTTGCTGAAAAATTGGAGTGACAAGTGAGGAAAACTTGGGCCAAAAGGTGAGTAGAGATTTAGAATAAGGCTTAAAGCGAGTCATGAAGTCCGACTCACCTAAAATTTCGAGTAGAGCCCAAATATGCACTCGGATTTGTCAAATTAGACACGGAAAACCAAGATATAAATTAAATCTAAAATTAAGCTAACTAATAATAATAATATAATATTATTAAAATAAAATAGGCCACGGTTGTGGGTGTTACAACCCTCGCTATGCCTCAACAACCTGCTTTAACTGCATTTATTTATGATCGCGGCACACAACAATCTGGTAGTTTATGACGATTTGGGAAAGATGTTTGTATCAACTATTAAATTATGTATATAATGTATTTTCTTCGAGTTAGTCACATATAATTTTCGATTAGACATCGGACTTTTATTGTGAATGTGTAAACGGATGAAATGTGTTCATCTTATTGTTTTTAATGGACGACAATGTGGATTATTTATACGAGTATAAAAAATGCATAAATAGGTAAATTCAACTATACGAGTTCTTATTCTAAAAAAAAGCATAATATCGCCCTCTCACATGTATAAGTAATGGACCACTGAAGTTGGTTGGCCTATATGTAAAGGACCTGTAAAATGGTGGATTTATATAAAAATATGTGAGAGAGTGTCGACGAGATTTGGCGACATCAGGTGTCGCCTTATCAGTGTCCTTTACTGTTATTATGTAGTAGTGATGTTACGAGTCTTGCTAGTTATTATGTAATGTAATGTAATGTGGTACGTAACAAGTTAACAATACTACTTATGTAATGTAAAATTGTATTATTAAGAAAATTATAATCATCATAAAAAAACATATAAATTTATCTGATTAAAATTAATGATGTTGTAATACTCCATGCGAAACAAAAACATTATTTGATTAAGTCGTCATATTAAGAACAAATTGAGAAATTTTATATTATTAGTTATGGTTATAAATGCTGTTTGAAAAAAAAAGCAAACTTTATTTACCAATAAAATGACAAATTACCTTTTATCCTCAAGTTTTAGTGTTTTGCTAAGTAAAAATAACATGTAACAAATGAGAAAATACAAACAACATACAAGTAGTATTAAAAATAACTGATTTTTTCCTAAAACGACTTATATTATGGAACGAAGGGAGTACTTTACTACTTTATAACGGAATTCCTTCACCCATTGATAAAACTTATAAAATCAACTCTCTTCACCTTATGGACTGATAAAACATTCTACTGGTTTAGGGATTGCTATGCACTTCCTCAACTATTTCATGCACTCCTAACTCATTATTTAGCGTTGGTTGATGAACGGGATACAAGTCTTCATCTTCTCGCCCCGTAGTTGGCGCTAGTGGTGGTGGCGGGATTTGAACTTCCCCGCTAAATTGCGTTGTTGGGGTTAAATACTCCTCATTGTCAATGCTACCTGGTTGCTTCTCATCACTATTTTCATTCGAATTTTTCCTTCTACAAAAATAGTATTTACAAAAATAATTGAAGACAAAACTAATCAAACAACTGATGATATCATTTTGATATTTTAATGAGCATAGTTTTTTTTTTTAAAATAAATCGAATTGTATCATTTTCAGTAATATGTGTACTTAGTTTAGGAGCATGGCTATTATAATACTTTACTGTAAATACTTTAATTTTTGATCTTTTGCATGCCACAATTGTAATATTTATTATATGAAAAATTGGATTATGGCCTTCATGTAGTGGGATCTCAGTTTTTACTTTTGATTTATTTTCTACGGAGTATAATAAAGATTATCATTTACTTTTACTAGTTTAGATCCCGTGCAATTCACGGTATTTACCTATGTTTCTTTTCAGTATATTATACTCATAAATTTTAAATGAAAAACTATTAATTTGTTTTAGATTTCTCGTCCGAATCACATATTGATTTGAGAAAAATAATTGAAGACAAAACTAATCAAACAACTGATGATATCATTTTGATATTTTAATGAAAATAGTTTTTTTTTTTTTAAATAAATCGAATTGTATCATTTTATAAATTTCACAAATTAGATTAACCATTTGTGTGGTAATTTTATTTTATATAGAGTATAGTTATATTTCAATGAAAATATAATCTTTTGTATTATTTTAATGAAAATATTACAGTTTTAATTTAATAAAAAAATTATAATTCAATGAAAATATTGTATCTTAATAAAATCAATATCTATCTATTTATCTATATTATTAAAGAAAACTTTTTCCGAGCGATTATAGAATCTCCAACTTTAACGAAACTACGATATATTTAGTGTTATATTTAAGGGGAATGACTAATTGATAGGGTAGATATAGACCTTGGAGAGTTATCGGTCACCCTAATTACATTCACTTTAAAACGTGTCTACAATACTAATATTTTTTTTTTTTTTACAAACTACATACGAGTAGTTTCGCATGGATTGTAAAAGAATAGATAATTAAGGATGACTAAAAATAGATGATGATGATGAATGCACTATGCACCAACTACGTACGTAACTACTTTTAGAACGGCTAATCTATTAGCTATATTTTGATATGACGAATTGTAATGAATTGAAATATAATATTTTTTAATACAAATTATAGGGTTAAACGAACCATTATTAAAAATAAATATTTATTTAATGCTAATAAATGAGTTGCCTTTTAGATATTGAAACCATCTTTAAGAATAAATCCGTCTCATATTTTAAAATTGTCTCACGCAATATTACAAAACCGACTAAGAACTAAAATTCCCTAAATGATAAAATCTAAAATACCGTCCATTTGCACGGGATCTACACTAGTTATCTCATTATATATTTTGTAGTATAAAGTTTTATGTTTTGATAAAATCTAAAACATTTTGAAAAGTTAGGATTATGTGTTGATTGTTTCTTTTACTGCTTGATTTGTAGAGTCACTACTTAATTGAGCATAACTTTGGACATGATTATATAATTGATCATTAACACGTTCTACTCTTTGGATAATTCAGCAAGTATAGCAATTATGCCTTGGCTTTCCTCTTTCCCAATCTAATCTGCAATTTAATCTCCATTGAAATGGTCCTCGACTCCTCGTTACCATGAAATTCCAAATCAAATATGTATTTCCGAATAATTCTAAATGTACAAGTACACCTTATACTATCAATATTGCTTAGTCCTTCTTACCGCCACTCGTTATAACTGAAGCAAGGGTTCTTCAATTCATTTAGATAAAATATGATGGCAATCATGCCATCGTCATCCTTCAACATATACTTTGTTTGTGTTAATATTGTCCACTTGCCATCCACGAAATACAACCACGTGACTTATCAAAAACTGACTGTAAATGACGGTAGTTTTGTTGTATATGAAGTATGAACATTTCAGCAAAGAAACGGCTATTACATATTTAAATATGTCAAAATCAAGAATCATTCATCAAAAATAAAGAAAATGTAGTTGCTTGGTTATTAATTTGACTGTTTCATACTCAACCGTGTATAAATTAGTCATTTACATAGTACAAATCTCACTCAAACTAAATTACATTGAATACTTGCTAAACAATAACAAACATAAAGTAATAAAAGAGGTAATTAACCACATTTAAAAACAAAAATGGAAAGCATTAACAAGAATATGATTATGGTGTTGGTGGTATCGGTGCTGATATTCATGTCGATAACACCTTCATTAGCACAAAACTGCGCAACGAGCAACACGGCTACAACGCTCCATGCTGCTTGCAATGGAGATCAAACAGTAGAAGGAATTAAAACATGTTGTGATGTATTTAGTACCTTAATCACAACCGACACAACATGCGTATGTGATTTACTAGCTGCTATTAAGGTTAATGATCCCGCCGCTAACATTGATTCACTCTTCACCCAATGTGCCCTCACCGATACTTATGATTCTGCGTGCCCTGGTAATTATTCATTTCATTTTTGTATAGAGTATTTCAGAGTATCGAGAAATTAAATATTTATTTGAATTACATTAGAAATTATATCAATTTGTGTTGTATGTTTTTTAATTGTCGACAATTTCAATCAAGAGATACAAAATGAAGATGGAAATTATAAAAATAGAAGAAACAAATACACTATCGAAATATTGTAATTTTTTTTCCTTGCATCATTTTTTTCTTGATATGTACAATACATTATTTAATAACTCATAGATTTTTATATTTTTTAGATATTTTTTAATTAAAGATTATAGTTTAGAATTTAAATAAAATAATATAATTTGATGTAAAGATAACTATTAAATATATAAATTAATAAAATTATTAATTTTCTTATTTAGTTAATGTACTTAATTTTATTAGCTACTTTATTTAAAAAGATGTTTTTTGAAGGGAAAATTTATGAAAAATCCTAATCTCTTAGTATATAAGAGATTTGATTTTTTTGTTTTGTTGAAAGGGGATTTGATTGTTACATACTCAACTGTGTATAAATTAGACATAAATCTCACTCAACTTAAATTACATGAATAGTTGCTAATAAATGCATATGTTTTATATATCAATTAATTATAAATTATTGCAATAATACATGTAAAAATACGCATCTCATAATGCATATGTTGTATGATGTAAAAAAGATTTAAAAATACGAATCTTATATCTAACACTATTTAACTCTCTTCATTAATTTTCCTGATTTGTTTTGCAAATAGATCTTTTTATCAAATTAAAGTACATCAAGGTGAAATTTTAAATTTCATGTGAGAATTTAATTTATAAGTAATACACTAAAAAGTAAACGTTTGTATATATCGCGCATTCCGCGGGATATACACTAGTAAATAAAGTAATAAAAGAGCTTATATCGATTTTTCATGTTGAATTTTTGTTGATGTTGGCTTATGAAGATTTAGGCTTTTTTTTGTGAAACTCCTTATTTACCCTTCTTTTTTCCTTGTCTTGTTATGATTTTATGGTATACTGAAAGTCTATCACTTTCCTTTATTATCGGTCCCATATGCGAGGATATTATCGGTTAATTTCGATTAACCTAGTTTCTTTACCTTATAAAACAAATGATTATGGTGTTAGTGGTATCGGTGCTAATATTCTTGATGTCGATAACATTAGCACACAAATGCGCAACTAGCAACACGGCTACGACGCTTCATGCTGCTTGCAATGGAGATCAAACAGTAGAAGGAATTAAAACATGTTGTGATGTATTTAGTACCTTAATCACAACCGACACAATATGCGTATGTGATTTACTAGCTGCTATTAAGGTTAATGATCCCGCCGCTAACGTTGATGCATTCTTCACCCAATGTGCCCTCACCGATTCGTATGATTCTGCGTGCTCCGGTAATTATCTGTTTTACATTTTATTTTTCATTTTTAATTACTTAATCATTATATATATTCGTGCTCGTAAAGTATAAACTTCGTATATTCATGGATTTCAGAATTATACATTAACGTCACATATACAAATACACATAAACACTGCCTGAATTAATTTTGCGGCTACAAGAACTAGTTCTTCCTTAAGGAAAATAAATATAAAGTTATGAGAAAGCTCCGCATAAGAAAAAAGTTCCTCGCAAAATATTAAGTATAATTTAAATTTCCAAAATAAAAATTTATGAAGTTTTATTTGAGTCTGAAGGATACATTTCATATTCATTATTGCACATATTCAAAAAAGATATTTCTAATTAAAAGTTTTTTTCTTTTTATGATTTGCGCAGGAAACTAAACTTGTATGTCCGATCCTTTTTCTTTATGGAGGATCACTACATCTAATAAGGAGTTGAAGCTATGTTCGTGTGAAGTTCATGTTTGCAAATAATTGTATCATATGTTCGCTTGTGTGTAATGATCCCGTCATATTATTGTTTTATTATATGTTTTGTGCTTTGTAGTGAGCTTCACACTACGAGTACGTCATATGATTGATTATATCAACTTAAATAAAAGAGTACTCTGCTTTGGCAGACAATATTTTCAACGAAATAAAAGTTTGACAGTCGTGAACTTGGAAGGGCATTACTTAATATTTCTGTTGAGGGTAGATAGAAACAGACATGACAAAGATCCTAAACATGGAGGTAGTTCTTTTAGGGAAAAGATGTAACAGAACTTAGCCATTTTAATTTACGCACAAAGCTTTAATTAATTCTTAAACATCACATTATACAAATGTACTATACAAGCATTTGTAAATTAGAACAAGTCATGTTAAGAGCTCCAAAAATGATTCATAATCGTCAACAATTCAAAATTGTAGTTTTGAGCATCTTATGCAAAAACGTAATAACATAGGTAGATGGTCAAATCATACCGGGTGTGTATACAACAAATAAATATTCAAAGTTAAATTAATACAACCATTATATCAATCAATCAATTAACCAAATTGACTAAATTCCAAAAATATTATAAAAATCGAAAAGCAAAATTTTTTTAAACCAAAAAGCACCTGAAAGTCAATCAAGACGTAAGAATTTGGCTTAAACACGTCGGCCTTATTTAGGGGTCTTGCTTATAATGTCGTTTAAACTCGAAAACATTTAATACAATGTCATAATCCGACACTCAAAACCGATGAACGGCAACTTTCCGCTCGCATGAACAATAACCGTGAATAATGCTTCATGCAAACCGTAATTTATTTTCTTTAATCAAATTAAAACATGCCAAACATAATTACACAATTTAATCATCTAATCAAATTTGGATTTGCATAAATTCTAATCTTATTTGATCCAAGTTCTTGGGGAATTTAAGACACTTTTAAAATTAAGTACTAGCAACAAATTAGGAAGTTTTTTAAATCATCAAAATAAGGCTTTCTTCTAATCAAATTAAAGGGAATTCATCATAATATCAAATACTACGATAAAATACAATATCAAACATGAAACAATCCTAAATTTAATATTTAACAGCATATCACTTTCCTTTATTATCGGTCCCATATGCGAGGATATTATCGGTTAATTTCGATTAACCTAGTTTCTTTACCTTATAAAACAAATGATTATGGTGTTAGTGGTATCGGTGCTAATATTCTTGATGTCGATAACATTAGCACACAAATGCGCAACTAGCAACACGGCTACGACGCTTCATGCTGCTTGCAATGGAGATCAAACAGTAGAAGGAATTAAAACATGTTGTGATGTATTTAGTACCTTAATCACAACCGACACAACATGCGTATGTGATTTACTAGCTGCTATTAAGGTTAATGATCCCGCCGCTAACATTGATTCACTCTTCACCCAATGTGCCCTCACCGATACTTATGATTCTGCGTGCCCTGGTAATTATTCATTTCATTTTTGTATAGAGTATTTCAGAGTATCGAGAAATTAAATATTTATTTGATTTACATTAGAAATTATATCAATTTGTGTTGTATGTTTTTTAATTGTCGACAATTTCAATCAAGAGATACAAAATGAAGATGGAAATTATAAAAATAGAAGAAACAAATACACTATCGAAATATTGTAATTTTTTTTCCTTGCATCATTTTTTTCTTGATATGTACAATACATTATTTAATAACTCATAGATTTTTATATTTTTTAGATATTTTTTAATTAAAGATTATAGTTTAGAATTTAAATAAAATAATATAATTTGATGTAAAGATAACTATTAAATATATAAATTAATAAAATTATTAATTTTCTTATTTAGTTAATGTACTTAATTTTATTAGCTACTTTATTTAAAAAGATGTTTTTTGAAGGGAAAATTTATGAAAAATCCTAATCTCTTAGTATATAAGAGATTTGATTTTTTGTTTTGTTGAAAGGGGATTTGATTGTTACATACTCAACTGTGTATAAATTAGACATAAATCTCACTCAACTTAAATTACATGAATAGTTGCTAATAAATGCATATGTTTTATATATCAATTAATTATAAATTATTGCAATAATACATGTAAAAATACGCATCTCATAATGCATATGTTGTATGATGTAAAAAAGATTTAAAAATACGAATCTTATATCTAACACTATTTAACTCTCTTCATTAATTTTCCTGATTAGTTTTGCAAATAGATCTTTTTATCAAATTAAAGTACATCAAGGTGAAATTTTAAATTTCATGTGAGAATTTAATTTATAAGTAATACACTAAAAAGTAAACGTTTGTATATATCGCGCATTCCGCGGGATATACACTAGTAAATAAAGTAATAAAAGAGCTTATATCGATTTTTCATGTTGAATTTTTGTTGATGTTGGCTTATGAAGATTTAGGCTTTTTTTTGTGAAACTCCTTATTTACCCTTCTTTTTTCCTGGTCTTGTTATGATTTTATGGTATACTGAAAGTCTATCACTTTCCTTTATTATCGGTCCCATATGCGAGGATATTATCGGTTAATTTCGATTAACCTAGTTTCTTTACCTTATAAAACAAATGATTATGGTGTTAGTGGTATCGGTGCTAATATTCTTGATGTCGATAACATTAGCACACAAATGCGCAACTAGCAACACGGCTACGACGCTTCATGCTGCTTGCAATGGAGATCAAACAGTAGAAGGAATTAAAACATGTTGTGATGTATTTAGTACCTTAATCACAACCGACACAATATGCGTATGTGATTTACTAGCTGCTATTAAGGTTAATGATCCCGCCGCTAACGTTGATGCATTCTTCACCCAATGTGCCCTCACCGATTCGTATGATTCTGCGTGCTCCGGTAATTATCTGTTTTACATTTTATTTTTCATTTTTAATTACTTAATCATTATATATATTCGTGCTCGTAAAGTATAAACTTCGTATATTCATGGATTTCAGAATTATACATTAACGTCACATATACAAATACTCATAAACACTGCCTGAATTAATTTTGCGGGTACAAGAACTAGTTCTTCCTTAAGGAAAATAAATATAAAGTTATGAGAAAGCTCCGCATAAGAAAAAAGTTCCTCGCAAAATATTAAGTATAATTTAAATTTCCAAAATAAAAATTTATGAAGTTTTATTTGAGTCTGAAGGATACATTTCATATTCATTATTGCACATATTCAAAAAAGATATTTCTAATTAAAAGTTTTTTTCTTTTTATGATTTGCGCAGGAAACTAAACTTGTATGTCCGATCCTTTTTCTTTATGGAGGATCACTACATCTAATAAGGAGTTGAAGCTATGTTCGTGTGAAGTTCATGTTTGCAAATGATTGTATCATATGTTCGCTTGTGTGCAATGATCCCGTCATATTATTGTTTTATTATATGTTTTGTGCTTTGTAGTGAGCTTCACACTACGAGTACGTCATATGATTGATTATATCAACTTAAATAAAAGAGTACTCTGCTTTGGCAGACAATATTTTCAACGAAATAAAAGTTTTACAGTCGTGAACTTGGAAGGGCATTACTTAATATTTCTGTTGAGGGTAGATAGAAACAGACATGACAAAGATCCTAAACATGGCGGTAGTTCTTTTAGGGAAAAGATGTAACGGAACTTAGCCATTTTAATTTACACACAAAGCTTTAATTAATTCTTAAACATCACATTATACAAATGTACTATACAAGCATTTGTAAATTAGAACAAGTCATGTTAAGAGCTCCAAAAATGATTCATAATCGTCAACAATTCAAAATTGTAGTTTTGAGCATGTGACAACCCTCGCGAATGCGGAAATATAAAACATACAAGCATGTGAAATAATATGCGGAAATACGGTATTTTAAAACCTTTAAACATGCAAGATATATATAACACGAGGCGTGTCAAAATGTTACAAACTAAATACGGAAATACAACAAAGAGACGAGGTCTCTTAAAATGTTAGCAAAGAACAAGTGTTTAACAAAACTAGCTACTATCGTCTAGAGGTGAAACTTCCAGGGACAACGCCCGCTAGCTCACACCCGAACCCCAAAATATCATATCCAAAAAGTCATCCAAAGCAAGCAACCTGTTCATCCATGAAAAACATGAATGCCACAGTCAGTGGGGAGTAACTCCGGGTTCTCCCAGCCATATCACATCAAACGTACATATAAGGAAATACGAAAGTAAAGTCATGCATATATGGATATCCATGTGAGTTGCGATAAGAATAGATAGGCAATTCTATAGATAATGATAAGAACATAAGAGGCACAATTCCGAATCCATCATGATATTCAAAGACTCGGGGAAGACACTCTTAGGCAACCGAATACACTCACTAGGGCTTGCATCTCACCGTTAGTGTATAAGATTGATAGATTGAGACTCGACATACGAACCAAGTCAAGTCATGCGATAATCACATTAAATCCAACATATTATCATCCATTCACGAACCAAAACCATGACGGTGTCCAATCATGCAATGACCATGAATAATATCATGAAATCACGCATTCAAGAACGACAACACAAGACGACAACTCTCACGGTAAATGAAACGCACTAGCATCGTGTACATGGCAAGTATGATTAAAAGGCGTTCACGGATGACATTTCCCTCAACTCATACACGATGACATTTCGTATATGTAGACTAATTTCCTCCTGGTAGGACGACGATAATAATACGGTCCTAGTCTAAACCTGGCCAGACTCTCGGAATAAATCATGTTCCGATTCGACACGCGATGACGTTTCGCATCCAAGACTCGGTCTTACAAAAATACGCCGAGTACCCCAAATTCGGTAGATCAATTCACGAAAGAGGCGGAAAAGAGCTCAAGCCTCATAACATGCGGTACGCTACATGCAAATAACACCACCTCGCAAGTATACAACATTTGACGGCCGGGTCGATCAACGCATAGCGTTCAACTCCCAACAACGTCGTCATATGCCCACTAACACATGCATTTAAGCAGTAGGATACCTCTCCGTTCCGACATTCCAGCCTTACGAACGGAAAGGTAGCCAAGGGAATGAGAATACAAAGCACAAGACAAAATAGTGCTCAAACCGTATCATTTGTAAAAACCGACTCAAAGTGGGACATAGCAAAAACCGTCACAAAACCTGTGATACAAGCGAAAGAAATATCATATATTCAACACATTCATATTATAAGTCAGTACGTAAAATTATACGTTAAATGAATCATCGGAAATATTATAAATGAAAACCGTAAACAAGAATCACAAAGAACTCCAGCAGGTACCAGCCGGTCAAACTGACCGGCTGCCGGTCCACCGGCTCAGGCCAATGCCTCATACAACAACCAACATCAAACTTCAGTGTGTCCCAGCCGGTCAGGCTGACCGGCTGCCGGTCAACCGGCTGGGACCAAAAGGTCACTTGAAAAACAAAGGAAGAAGGGGGTGTCTCAGCCGGTGGTCTGACCGGCTGCCGGTCGACCGGCTGAGCCCAACTTCTCATTCCAAAATCACGTAAAATTCCAATAATATACAGCAGGTGCCCCAGCCGGTGGTCTGACCGGCTGCCGATCGACCGGCTGCCGGTCGACCGGCTGGGGTCTCATGTACTCGAAAATGCTTTGTTTCTTCAAAGTCGACTTTTGATAATTATCGACTATCATTCTAATTCATCAATACTCATGTAAATACTCAATAAACAACATCCATCATCAATAATACAAATCATAAGCTTACTAACTATAATTAAAACATGGTTTCTATCCTAGAAATCACATAAAACACGTAAATGATACCGAGTAACCCTTCACCGTTACCTTTAAGCGTCTCTACTAATCGTCAAGCTCCTCTTCTATAAGGAAATAGTCTTTGTCGGGATCTTGGAGGTCACCACCTACAAATAGATCGTAAAAAGATGAATAAAGTTCATCTTGAGAAAGACGGAAAGCTTGAAAGCGAGAAAGACGATACTTTTAATATCAATACGGATAGAGGAAGGTAGGGAAGAAGAATAAGACGAACTTACGTAAATTCTATCAAGTAACGAAGAAGTTACGACAATTCTAAGATCGATATCAAAGAGGGAAAGATGAGATTTCTTAGAGAGGAAGAAAAGTTGTGTTTGATTATGAGTGAATGAATATTAGGTTAAGGAGGGAGTAGTGTGAGTTATGAAGGAAAAAGTCAAAGACGTTTTCCAAAGTCAAGAAAAGTCAAACTTGACTTAAGACGGGATTTTCATGAAATCTCGCGGAAATTCCAAATACGAACTCGGAAATTCTAAATTCGACTCGAAACATAAAAAACTAATTTAAAACTTAAATTTGCTGAAAAGATTTCGTAAAATATTTCTACTAGAAAAATAGAGTACATTTCCGGGTGTTACAGAGCATCTTATGCAAAAACGTAATAACATAGGTAGATGGTCAAATCATACCGGGTGTGTATACAACAAATAAATATTCAAAGTTAAATTAATACAACCATTATATCAATCAATCAATTAACCAAATTGACTAAATTCCAAAAAAATTATAAAAATTGAAAAGCAAAATTTTTTTAAACCAAAAAGCACCTGAAAGTCAATCAAGACGTAAGAATTTGGCTTAAACACGTCGGCCTTATTTAGGGGTCTTGCTTATAATGTCGTTTAAACTCGAAAACATTTAATACAATGTCATAATCCGACACTCAAAACCGATGAACGGCAACTTTCCGCTCGCATGAACAATAACCGTGAATAATGCTTCATGCAAACCGTAATTTATTTTCTTTAATCAAATTAAAACATGCCAAACATAATTACACAATTTAATCATCTAATCAAATTTGGATTTGCATAAATTCTAATCTTATTTGATCCAAGTTCTTGGGGAATTTAAGACACTTTTAAAATTAAGTACTAGCAACAAATTAGGAAGTTTTTTAAATCATCAAAATAAGGCTTTCTTCTAATCAAATTAAAGGGAATTCATCATAATATCAAATACTACGATAAAATACAATATCAAACATGAAACAATCCTAAATTTAATATTTAACAGCATATCACAATTGCATATAATTTAACTAATTCATTTTTAGAAAACCTCAATAATCTTACAATCATAGAACAATCACATAGACACAACAACTATATCTAAATGTGCAACCTTTTATTCTAATACTTAACAATACATGTTCGTTCTGATACCATCGAAGGGATATGTAACGATTCTCAATTGATTTGAATTACAGAATCCCAAAATCTAATGCATGTTAATTATTAACATTAAATAAAAGGGTGATTGGGAAACTTACTTGGATGCGGAAGAGTTCCATTAAGATGCAAATAATATATAAGAAGTATATATAATCCAACTAACAGCTTCTTGAATAATATTATATTTTGTGAGACCGTCACACAATACAGAATAAGAGTGCGTTGGTTAGTAAAAACTTATTGGCAATTTCCGTCCCTCTTACTCCATTGAGATTTTGTTCTTCTGAAAAGCTGATCATAAACATTTCCCCTTAAATCTTTATATATAAGGAATTCAAGGAGAATCTGAGACTATCTACGATAAGAATAGTATAATAAAAATAATATTTTATTATTCTTATTCCCTTAATAATTAATCAATATTAATTATAATATTTCCCAAAACGCATGTAGTGTGTGACTCACTAGTACGGACTAATATTACTCGAATCGCAAATCGTTTAGGACATAGACTGCAAGCGACTTTTAGCAGAGCATTATAGCCACATAGAATTAATCATTAAACAATATTCTGGACATATGGACAAATTAACTAACTCTTTCACTCAAAAGTCGTAAATATATTTAAAAAAATAGCTTCAATTTCTCGCTCAAGGTTTTTTAGTTTATAATATACAAAATAAAACACTTGATTAAGTTGTGAACTCCAAGGTATGAATCATTGTCACATTATTATTCTCTTTGATAATTATTTAAATTAAGGTTAAAAAATAAATGGTACGAAGGTGTAGAAGGAATACCCATGCACGTGAGAATTGTACTGGCAGCCCCACTCACAAAAATGATATGAATTGTACTGGCAGCCCCACACACAAATATGCTGTGAATGTGGGTAGTATTAGCTGTCATATTTGAGCTGCTTTTAGGAGCCTCATTTTGTCTGTTTCTGACATGAAAATCTCCCTAGGGTTTTGTGCATTCCTAGTATAAATAGAATGTATGACACACCTTGTAGGACAACACAAAATATATGAAAAAGACAGCCGCAAAGGGACTGTCATCCTTCAGAGTATATGTTTTGCATTTACCCTTTCTTTTAATGCTTCATCAAAGGAACTATCATGGCTCATGTTTTTAAATTCTTCATGGTATCAGAGCTATGGGCTCTTGATAGTCATTGAGGCATTTTTCCTGTAAGTTTCAATTTTTTTTATCTTCCTCAAGTCTCTGTTTTGCGACCTGGGTTTATGTCAGTACATTGCTGTAGTTTTTTTTTTTTTTTTTTTTTCTGATTGCTGTGAGAAGTCCTGAGATTTGTGTGAGTAGATCTGAAACCTTTACTTAAAAAGGTGTAATCTTTAGTTGTTGCGATGCCTGGAAATGAGATTCCCACTGCAATAGACATGACTGACCCTCTATTTATCCACCCCTCTGAGGGAACTCAAACTCTTAAAATCACTCCTGAGCTTACTGGGGCAGAAAATTACACTCCCTGGAAGCGTCAAATGGAGTTAGCATTATCTGCAAAGAGAAAGTTGGGTTATGTGACTGGTAGTGTAGTGAAACCTACAACAGATGCAATCAAGCAAGAAGCTTGGACTGTGTCAAACAGCCTAGTAATCTCGTGGATACTGCAGAATGTCAGTGAGAGGATTAAGAAAGTTGTCATGTACTTTAGAACAGCTAAAGAAATATGGGACACCCTTGAGAAAAGGTACACAGTAACTAATGGTGCCAGGAAGTTCAAACTCAATAGAGAGTCATATGAAATAGTCCAAAATGGTGAGAGTATTGAGGAGTACTACACTCAGCTTCAGGTTGTTTGGGACGAGCTTGAAAATATGAGCAATTTGCCCCTTGTTACCCAACTCACCTCTGAAATGAGTGCCTATATGGCAGCTGTGGACAAGCAAACTGAAGAAAGGCGACTTTTCCAGTTCCTAAATGGTCTAGACAAGGCCTATGGGGTTATCAGGAGCAACATTCTGCTCATGAGTCCCCTGCCAACTGTGGATACTGCTGTATCTATCATGTTGCAGGAAGAGACTCAGAGTAAAAACCTGAGTGGATCAAAGGAGCTTGAGATGAGTGCTCTCATGAGCAAGGGAGAAATTGATGCAGAGAGATGCACGCATTGTGGTAGGTTTAACCATAAGTCTGATAAGTGCTGGGAAGTTATAGGGTATCCTGTAGGCCATCCTAGAAACAAGAAGGTTGGCCCTCGAATCAACCCACATAATCCCAAAAATCAAGGCAATTCCAGGTTTCAGAAATCTGGCCAAGGAACATCTTATGGCCAAGGAAGTGAAAAGAAATACCACAACTATTATGGTAATACCAAAGGAAGAGGAAAAAGTGCTGCTAATGTCAAAACAGATCAGACAGACCTTGCTGTAGCAATTGGTGCTGCCACACAACAGTTGGAAAACCTACTCAAGCTTGTGCCAGGTGGAAATGGTAGTGCCATGACAGGGGGAGACACTGATGAAGAACTTGAGTGCAACTTTGCAGGTACTCGAAATTGCAGTAATGTTTCTACCACAAGTCATGATTGGATCATAGACTCAGGCGCATCTGACCACATGACTGGTTAGATGTCTTTGCTGAGAAAGATTCAGCTAATGATGCATAGACCCAAAATCAATCTCCCTAATGGAGAGGTTGTTTATGTGACACACAAGGGAGTGATCACTCTCAATTGTGGGTTGACTCTGCATAATGTACTATTTATCCCTGAATTTAAACAAAACTTGCTTTCAGTACAGAAACTTGCCAAGGATAATTTGTGTTTCGTAACTTTCTATAACACATATTGTCATGTGCAGGACTGTGTTAGCAAAGAGGTCAAAGGGACAGGCCAAGCAATCAGTGGTCTCTACTATCTCTCAAACACAATTGACTCATTCAAGCCCTCCACTCAAGCAAACAGCCATACAAGAACAATCCCTTTAGTTCTTAGTTCTTCTTTTTCAGATAGTTATAAACAAAAGGCTGACCTTGTTTGTCAAAAGCCATTTCTTTTGTCTAAACAATCATGTAATTTGAATCACTCAATGAATGCAAAATCTGAGTTTTTGAATTACTCTACTTGGCATCACAGGCTCGGTCATGCACCAATTACTAAACTGCAATGCATTCCTTTTTTCAAATTCAGTCCAAAGTCGGACTTAAAAGCTATTTGTCTTTCCTGCCCAATGGCAAAATTCACAAAAAAGCCCTACACAATGAGTAAGACCACTGTTGCAAACCCCTTTGACCTCATCCACATTGATATATGGGGGCCCTATAAGGTTGCCTACAAAGGAAAATTTAAGTATTTCCTTACCATTGTGGATGAATTTTCGAGGGGCACTTGGGTTTATTTGTTGGCTCATAAATCTGATGCTTTTGATAATCTACTGATGTTTTATGCATATGCAAAGACACAATTTGATACGAAAATCAAAGTCATCAGGTCAGACAATGCTTTGGAATTTGATGATGAAAAATGCAGGGACTTCTTTGTCAAAAATGGCATTGTTCACCAGACTAGCATTGTGGATAGGCCACAGCAAAATGGTGTTGTAGAGCGAAAACACAGGCATCTCCTAGAAATCAGTCGCGCTTTGAGATTTCACTCTGGCCTAGCTCTACACTATTGGGGAGACTGTGTCATGACAGCAGCCTACCTCATCAATAGGTTACCTTCCTCTGTTATTAACAACAAAATTCCCTATGAAGTCATACATGGGAGTCTTCCTGATTACAATACACTGAGAGTATTTGGCTGCCTTGCTTTGGCCTACAATCCTGAGAGAGTCAAAGACAAGTTTCAGCCTAGAGGTGTCCCATGTGTGTTCCTTGGATACGCTACAAACCAAAAGGGATATAGAGTTCAGGATCTTATCACTAAAAGAAGGTTTGTGACAAGAGACATCACATTTCATGAAGATGTCTTCCCCTTCCACACTAAAAAACAAGGCACATACATGCATCCAACACCTTTGTGGATACCTCATGGACAAGATCAGGTACCTGCCTTGACCCCCCCTACTGTCACTGAGATAGAACATGCAGAGAGGCATTCTGATGTTCCTGAAGAGGATACTACAACTGTAGCTCATGTACCTCAAGGCAGACCTGCTCGAGAAAAGAGAGCCCCTGCCTGGCCTGGATGAAGGACTTTGTTGTGCACAACAAAGGAGGGAACTCTAAGGACACTGCTGCTGAAGTGCTATCTGTTGCAGATACAGAAGTTCAACCATCCTTCGTCAACATGGTTAATCAAATTACCAACATGACAGAGCCATATTATTTTAGAGAAGTTGTTCACAATCCAGCATGGGTCTCAGCTATGAATGAAGAACTGCAAGCCTTAGAGCTAAATGACACATGGGAGGTAACTGACCTGCCATCTGGAAGAAAGGCCATAGGCTGCCGGTGGCTATATAAACTAAAGTACAAATCAGATGGCACTTTAGACAGACACAAAGCTCGACTTGTGATTCAGGGTTGCAGGCAAAGGGCTGGGTTAGATTACACTGACACCTTTGCACCTGTTGCTAAGATGACCACCATTAGGTCACTATTTGCTCTCATTGCTATGAAGGGGTGGCACACATGCCAGATGGATGTGAGCAATGCTTTCTTACATGGTGAGCTCAAGGAGCAAGTTTACATGAACCTCCCATTAGGCTATCAAAAACATGGAGACAGAATTTCTGTTGGGCAGACTTATGGCAAGCAATCTCCCACTTCTAAAGTGTGTAGGCTCAAGAAGTCTTTGTATGGCTTAAAACAAGCCCCTCGACAATGGTTTTCAAAGCTCTCAACAACTCTACTCAATTCTGGCTACAGTCAATCACATGCTGACCACTCCTTGTTTACTAAAACAAACAAAGGATCCATTACCACAGTGTTAGTGTATGTGGATGACATGGTCATTGCAGGAAGTGATAAGCAAGAGATAGCACGCTTAAAAACAAGGCTGAATTCTGAGTTCCACATGAAGGATTTGGGGCCATTATCCTACTTCTTAGGATTAGAGGTTGCTCACACACCTCAAGGCCTATTTCTTTCTCAAAAGAAATATACAACAGACATATTAACTGAGTTTGGAGTACACAAGGATAGACCTTTGAAGGTTCCTTTAGACTCTCATACAAAGCTTGAACCTGGTAAAGGAATACCCATGCCAAATCCAGAAATATATCGCTGGCTAATAGGAAAGTTGTTGTACCTCACCATATCTAGGCCTGACATATCCTTCTCTGTGCAGCTTCTCAGTCAGTTCTTACAAGAGCCCACATCTGATCATTGGCAGGTTGCAAGGAGGGTACTTAGATACCTGAAAAATTCTCCTGGCCAAGGTATCCTGCTTGCAAACTCTTCAAAGGCTAAACTGACTGCCTACTGTGACTCAGACTGGGCAACTTGTCCTTACTCTAGGAGATCCACCACTGGTTTTTGTATTCTTTTAGGAGATTCTCCTGTGTCATGGAAGGCAAAGAAACAAGGTGTGGTGGCCAGATCGTCAGCTGAAGCTGAGTACAGGGCCATGGCCCTTACAACCTGTGAAGTAACATGGTTACTGTCACTACTCAAGGATTTGGGTTTGAAGAACATGCCCTCTGCAGACCTAAGGTGCGACAACCAGGCAGCCTTGTCCATTGCAGCAAATCCAGTATATCACGAAAGAACGAAGCACATAGAATTGGACTGTCACTTCATTAGAGAGAAAATATCTGAAGGTGTAGTGACTCCTTCTTATGTCTCATCCCACAATCAGGTAGCTGATGTGCTTACCAAACCTCTGCCTATAGCTCAGCATCAGAAGCTTTTGCGCAAGATGGGAGTGATGGCTTCACCCTACTCTCATCTTGAGGGGGAGTGTAGAAGGAATACCCATGCACGTGAGAATTGTACTGGCAGCCCCACTCACAAAAATGATATGAATTGTACTGGCAGCCCCACACACAAATATGCTGTGAATGTGGGTAGTATTAGCTGTCATATTTGAGCTGCTTTTAGGAGCCTCATTTTGTCTGTTTCTGACATGAAAATCTCCCTAGGGTTTTGTGCATTCCTAGTATAAATAGAATGTATGACACACCTTGTAGGACAACACAAAATATATGAAAAAGACAGCCGCAAAGGGACTGTCATCCTTCAGAGTATATGTTTTGCATTTACCCTTTCTTTTAATGCTTCATCAAAGGAACTATCATGGCTCATGTTTTTAAATTCTTCAGAAGGGGATATAATTTAGCTAGCAAAGGCCAACTTTTTGAAAATTTTTTTTGTGATATTGTGAGAGAATATGGTATGTTCTACGGAGTACCATATGGAAATAGAATAATGTATTGGGTATAATATAAGATTAGGGAATAATATTATTAAGATTATTAAATAAGGTATTAATATAGAATTTAGTATCCTAAATAGGGACTAATACAATAAATAACTACTTATATAGAGCCGACAAACAATGACACCACCCGAAAACACGACACGAAGTCGACACGTAATTAACAATATATTTCCTCCGTTCCATTTGATTGTATACGTTTGCTTTATCACGTATGTCGATGCTCATTTTGTTATGTTTATATCTTTAGTTACATATTACTATAAATTATAAAAATTTGATATTAATATTGTACTCGATAAGACAATTTAAACAAGATCTCACAAGACTATCTTTTATGTTATATATTAGAAGTTGTATTAAATATTATCCTCACTTATGAATAGTGCCCAAAAAAAAACGTATACAATCAAATAGAATAGAGGAAGTAGCTCATATATATTGACCCCTCCCAAACTAAACCCTACCCTCCGTCCCCAGCCTCTCAGCCTCTTTCATCCCTCTCTTTTAAAAAAAAAACTCAAATTAAACTCATCCCATACTAATCTCACGGCCACCTATAAGTCATAACCCTCACCATCTCCGATCCTTCAAATCTGGATTTTCATCCCAATAAACTCACCTTATCACTCATCTCCTTTACATAACTCATAACCCTCAATAATTAATAATTATAAACCACGATATTTTCTTCGATTTTGTGTTTTGATCAACATTCAATTGATTATTGCGAGCCTGAAATTGATAATCCTATTTTTCTTTTTAAGTTGGGTACCGGTGCTTATAGTATAGTATACTTATTTATACTTATTTTATTTTTTAAAATAGTTAAATAAATATATAACAATTGATTTTCATATTAACATTTTTTTTTCTGTGTTGTGTACAATAATTATTTTTGTTAACTTTACTTTCTATTAAAGTGTAGAATAGTTTTTCCATATTTATTTATTTTGTTTTTTATTTTTATATACGATTATTTGAAGTGATATGCTGTCAAATATAGATCTCATTTTTAATTATAATTAATTTCGTAATTGTTCAAAGCAGCAAGAGTTAGCATCAAAATCTGTAATTAATTCAGGAAAAAAACGCGGGTCCTGAAATTTTGGATTTAACTTTTTCTTTATTGACCAGTTGACTTTCAACTCGAAGTATTTGCAATCGTTTTTCTATCATATGCGTATTGGGCAAATGTTAAGAAAATAAAAATGGAAATAATTAAATGCTAATTTCATGTAAAGTTGAAATATGTAACCATGTTACCTTTTTTCCTAATAAGAAGTATTTAATTATTTTCACTTTTGTTTTCTTAATGTGCTCAATTGGCATAAGATAGAAAACCCGTTTTTCAAATATAATTTAAAGTGTGTTCGGACTGATATTTCGTCTTATTATTATAAAGTTTGAAAAACAAATACTCTGTTAGAAACATCGTTTTAGATCACACACGGAAATGAACATAACCTGGTATTTCATTAAGCATTAACTCATTTTTAACTTAATAAAATTTAGCAAGCATGATTTTGGCCTTTGTTAATTGGACAGATTCATTAGCCGTAAATAAACGGAATACGAAGTGCTTTAATGACCCAACCGAGCCCTCAGCCCCCAAGGTATGAACTATGTCCAACTTAACCTATATATGTACTCAACAGTCAACACCTTTATGTTAATTGTTAAACATGCTCCTTCGATCTGACGCCTTCTATTTTACCCCTTTTCTTTTATTCTTCTTTCTGCTCCCTGCCTCCATCTATCTCATTATATGATCCTTTTTCAAAACTGTTAAAACACTAAAAGTATTGTCATCCCCCACAATATGTCTATATATGTCTCTCTCGCCTTACGCTCCATGATTCATCTACGATTCTGATACCAACAATTAAAAATCCTAGTAGATAATACGGAGTAATTAATTTTAAGTTTATCTATCTATAACTAAATATTTAGCCTATGAAGATTTATTGGTTAGTGTTTCAATGTTTTACATTTTCTTATATGTATATATTCATGTTAACTTGATTATTTTTTATTCCTGTAATTATTAAAATTGAAGATAATTTATTTTAGAAAAAAGTCTTCAATTTAATTTAGAAAAAAAAAGTCATACCTACTTTATTATTTCACAAATTAGGCAGCATCTGATTTCATAAATAAGATTGTTATTTTTATTTACTCTTTTACTCGAGGAATCACATAAACTTTTGTTAATTTGGATTTTTTTTATTTTGGTAACTTGTGGCTTTTATTGCCGAGAGGAATGAGACTTGGAAGATCGTTCCATTGCCGAGAGGAAAGGAACCCATAGGATGCAGATGGACACAAAATTAAGTACCAAACGAACTGTACAGTGGAGCGATATAAAGCTCGATTATTAGCGCAAGGTTTCACTCAAGTGGAGGGAGTAGATTTTCACGAAACATATGCACCGATTGCAAAGATGACAAGCGTACGATGTATGCTAGCTGTAGCCGTGTCGAAGGATTGGTTCATTGAACAATTAGATGTTAACAATGCGTTTGTACACGGAGATCTCGAAGAAGAAGTGTACATGAGGATCCCTCAAGGATTCGAAAAACAGGGTGGAAGTAAGGTATGCAAACTGTTAAAATCAATTTACGGGTTAAAACAAGCGTCACATAATTGGTTTGCAAAAAGGCGGAAAGAGATCTATAGTCAAAAGTCAAGCTAGTACGCTACATGCAATGCCACCACCTCGCAAGGATACAACATTTGACGGCCGGGTCGATCAATGCATTGCGTTCACCTCCTAACAACATCGTCATATCCCCACTAAACATGCAAACAAGCATAAATGATACACCCTATCACTCCGACATTCTAGTCTAACGAGTATGAAGATGTAGCCGGGAAATGAGAGTTCAGAGCACCCAACAAGTAGTGCTCAAATCATTACATAAGGCAAAACCGACCTAATGGGAGAACATACTAAAACCCGTCACCAAACATGTTATAAAGCATAATATAAATGTAACAATGTGAACACGAGACAATACGTGATTACATAAGCATTAGACCAAGTTTAAGAAGTATAATGAATAAGAAACATAGATCTCATCTCAAAACAACAAGTTTGGAAACTAACTAAAACAAAGGTCCACTTCAAATGGTCATAACTTGAGTTCTAAACATGCAAATGCATAAATTCTAAATGGAGGTGATATTTTATCCTCTTACAGTTCTAATGGTAGGTCACACGCTCCAAACAGACAAGTATTGAAGGAGATATGACCATTTTACGAAAAAGGGTCGGACCCGACCCGTCCGGGTTGGAAGTGTCCTGCTCGGGTTTAGGGCTCAAACCCGTCCGGGTTGGACTGTACCCGTCCGAGTCCTAGTCAAATTCGCGAGGGTTCAAGCCAAAATTCATCCAAACTTCAAGTTTATGCCAAACAAGTTCTTACCCATTTGTAATTACCAACATAAACTATCATAAATCACCACTTAGCATAACATATGAACATCATAACATTCCATATGACATTTAAAGCATAATTAATTAAGTTATCATTCAAGACTTAAATACAAGTTTAAGCAACAAGAAGGTAATTCATCATCAACACAACCAATTTTCCATCAAATTGGGACATACAAGATGCAACTCAACAATTAAATATATTGTAGTCATAGATCTATACTATTATCTACACAAGAACTCATCTTTCACAAGTAGCTACAATTAACAACTAAAACATATAAAGATATCGAGTAACCCTTCACCGTTACCTTTTTGCGTCTTCAATTTCCTTCAAGCTCTTCTTTTACTAGAAAGTAGTCCCTCTCCGGTTCTTCTAAGTCTCCTCCAACAAAATTTGACATAAAAGATGAAGAATTTCATCTTGGAAAAATATGAGAAAGTGAAAGTGAGAAAGATTGGATTTTTCTTACCTTAAAAGAAAGAGGGAAAGAAAAGAGAAAGATTAAGCTAAAAACTAAGAGGTTTGAGTGAGGACCGAGTGAGATATGTGAAGGTTTGTGTTGTTCAACAATGGTGAGAATATGGAGGTTAGGGTTTTAGTGTGTTTGTTTGGGTGAGGGAGATGAAGGAGTGTTGCTGAAAAATTGGAGTGACAAGTGAGGAAAACTTGGGCCAAAAGGTGAGTAGAGATTTAGAATAAGGCTTAAAGCGAGTCATGAAGTCCGACTCACCTAAAATTTCGAGTAGAGCCCAAATATGCACTCGGATTTGTCAAATTAGACACGGAAAACCAAGATATAAATTAAATCTAAAATTAAGCTAACTAATAATAATAATATAATATTATTAAAATAAAATAGGCCACGGTTGTGGGTGTTACAACCCTCGCTATGCCTCAACAACCTGCTTTAACTGCATTTATTTATGATCGCGGCACACAACAATCTGGTAGTTTATGACGATTTGGGAAAGATGTTTGTATCAACTATTAAATTATGTATATAATGTATTTTCTTCGAGTTAGTCACATATAATTTTCGATTAGACATCGGACTTTTATTGTGAATGTGTAAACGGATGAAATGTGTTCATCTTATTGTTTTTAATGGACGACAATGTGGATTATTTATACGAGTATAAAAAATGCATAAATAGGTAAATTCAACTATACGAGTTCTTATTCTAAAAAAAAGCATAATATCGCCCTCTCACATGTATAAGTAATGGACCACTGAAGTTGGTTGGCCTATATGTAAAGGACCTGTAAAATGGTGGATTTATATAAAAATATGTGAGAGAGTGTCGACGAGATTTGGCGACATCAGGTGTCGCCTTATCAGTGTCCTTTACTGTTATTATGTAGTAGTGATGTTACGAGTCTTGCTAGTTATTATGTAATGTAATGTAATGTGGTACGTAACAAGTTAACAATACTACTTATGTAATGTAAAATTGTATTATTAAGAAAATTATAATCATCATAAAAAAACATATAAATTTATCTGATTAAAATTAATGATGTTGTAATACTCCATGCGAAACAAAAACATTATTTGATTAAGTCGTCATATTAAGAACAAATTGAGAAATTTTATATTATTAGTTATGGTTATAAATGCTGTTTGAAAAAAAAAGCAAACTTTATTTACCAATAAAATGACAAATTACCTTTTATCCTCAAGTTTTAGTGTTTTGCTAAGTGAAAATAACATGTAACAAATGAGAAAATACAAACAACATACAAGTAGTATTAAAAATAACTGATTTTTTCCTAAAACGACTTATATTATGGAACGAAGGGAGTACTTTACTACTTTATAACGGAATTCCTTCACCCATTGATAAAACTTATAAAATCAACTCTCTTCACCTTATGGACTGATAAAACATTCTACTGGTTTAGGGATTGCTATGCACTTCCTCAACTATTTCATGCACTCCTAACTCATTATTTAGCGTTGGTTGATGAACGGGATACAAGTCTTCATCTTCTCGCCCCGTAGTTGGCGCTAGTGGTGGTGGCGGGATTTGAACTTCCCCGCTAAATTGCGTTGTTGGGGTTAAATACTCCTCATTGTCAATGCTACCTGGTTGCTTCTCATCACTATTTTCATTCGAATTTTTCCTTCTACAAAAATAGTATTTACAAAAATAATTGAAGACAAAACTAATCAAACAACTGATGATATCATTTTGATATTTTAATGAAAATAGTTTTTTTTTTTAAAATAAATCGAATTGTATCATTTTCAGTAATATGTGTACTTAGTTTAGGAGCATGGCTATTATAATACTTTACTGTAAATACTTTAATTTTTGATCTTTTGCATGCCACAATTGTAATATTTATTATATGAAAAATTGGATTATGGCCTTCATGTAGTGGGATCTCAGTTTTTACTTTTGATTTATTTTCTACGGAGTATAATAAAGATTATCATTTACTTTTACTAGTTTAGATCCCGTGCAATTCACGGTATTTACCTATGTTTCTTTTCAGTATATTATACTCATAAATTTTAAATGAAAAACTATTAATTTGTTTTAGATTTCTCGTCCGAATCACATATTGATTTGAGAAAAATAATTGAAGACAAAACTAATCAAACAACTGATGATATCATTTTGATATTTTAATGAAAATAGTTTTTTTTTTTTTAAATAAATCGAATTGTATCATTTTATAAATTTCACAAATTAGATTAACCATTTGTGTGGTAATTTTATTTTATATAGAGTATAGTTATATTTCAATGAAAATATAATCTTTTGTATTATTTTAATGAAAATATTACAGTTTTAATTTAATAAAAAAATTATAATTCAATGAAAATATTGTATCTTAATAAAATCAATATCTATCTATTTATCTATATTATTAAAGAAAACTTTTTCCGAGCGATTATAGAATCTCCAACTTTAACGAAACTACGATATATTTAGTGTTATATTTAAGGGGAATGACTAATTGATAGGGTAGATATAGACCTTGGAGAGTTATCGGTCACCCTAATTACATTCACTTTAAAACGTGTCTACAATACTAATATTTTTTTTTTTTTTACAAACTACATACGAGTAGTTTCGCATGGATTGTAAAAGAATAGATAATTAAGGATGACTAAAAATAGATGATGATGATGAATGCACTATGCACCAACTACGTACGTAACTACTTTTAGAACGGCTAATCTATTAGCTATATTTTGATATGACGAATTGTAATGAATTGAAATATAATATTTTTTAATACAAATTATAGGGTTAAACGAACCATTATTAAAAATAAATATTTATTTAATGCTAATAAATGAGTTGCCTTTTAGATATTGAAACCATCTTTAAGAATAAATCCGTCTCATATTTTAAAATTGTCTCACGCAATATTACAAAACCGACTAAGAACTAAAATTCCCTAAATGATAAAATCTAAAATACCGTCCATTTGCACTGGATCTACACTAGTTATCTCATTATATATTTTGTAGTATAAAGTTTTATGTTTTGATAAAATCTAAAACATTTTGAAAAGTTAGGATTATGTGTTGATTGTTTCTTTTACTGCTTGATTTGTAGAGTCACTACTTAATTGAGCATAACTTTGGACATGATTATATAATTGATCATTAACACGTTCTACTCTTTGGATAATTCAGCAAGTATAGCAATTATGCCTTGGCTTTCCTCTTTCCCAATCTAATCTGCAATTTAATCTCCATTGAAATGGTCCTCGACTCCTCGTTACCATGAAATTCCAAATCAAATATGTATTTCCGAATAATTCTAAATGTACAAGTACACCTTATACTATCAATATTGCTTAGTCCTTCTTACCGCCACTCGTTATAATTGAAGCAAGGGTTCTTCAATTCATTTAGATAAAATATGATGGCAATCATGCCATCGTCATCCTTCAACATATACTTTGTTTGTGTTAATATTGTCCACTTGCCATCCACGAAATACAACCACGTGACTTATCAAAAACTGACTGTAAATGACGGTAGTTTTGTTGTATATGAAGTATGAACATTTCAGCAAAGAAACGGCTATTACATATTTAAATATGTCAAAATCAAGAATCATTCATCAAAAATAAAGAAAATGTAGTTGCTTGGTTATTAATTTGACTGTTTCATACTCAACCGTGTATAAATTAGTCATTTACATAGTACAAATCTCACTCAAACTAAATTACATTGAATACTTGCTAAACAATAACAAACATAAAGTAATAAAAGAGGTAATTAACCACATTTAAAAACAAAAATGGAAAGCATTAACAAGAATATGATTATGGTGTTGGTGGTATCGGTGCTGATATTCATGTCGATAACACCTTCATTAGCACAAAACTGCGCAACGAGCAACACGGCTACAACGCTCCATGCTGCTTGCAATGGAGATCAAACAGTAGAAGGAATTAAAACATGTTGTGATGTATTTAGTACCTTAATCACAACCGACACAACATGCGTATGTGATTTACTAGCTGCTATTAAGGTTAATGATCCCGCCGCTAACATTGATTCACTCTTCACCCAATGTGCCCTCACCGATACTTATGATTCTGCGTGCCCTGGTAATTATTCATTTCATTTTTGTATAGAGTATTTCAGAGTATCGAGAAATTAAATATTTATTTGATTTACATTAGAAATTATATCAATTTGTGTTGTATGTTTTTTAATTGTCGACAATTTCAATCAAGAGATACAAAATGAAGATGGAAATTATAAAAATAGAAGAAACAAATACACTATCGAAATATTGTAATTTTTTTTCCTTGCATCATTTTTTTCTTGATATGTACAATACATTATTTAATAACTCATAGATTTTTATATTTTTTAGATATTTTTTAATTAAAGATTATAGTTTAGAATTTAAATAAAATAATATAATTTGATGTAAAGATAACTATTAAATATATAAATTAATAAAATTATTAATTTTCTTATTTAGTTAATGTACTTAATTTTATTAGCTACTTTATTTAAAAAGATGTTTTTTGAAGGGAAAATTTATGAAAAATCCTAATCTCTTAGTATATAAGAGATTTGATTTTTTGTTTTGTTGAAAGGGGATTTGATTGTTACATACTCAACTGTGTATAAATTAGACATAAATCTCACTCAACTTAAATTACATGAATAGTTGCTAATAAATGCATATGTTTTATATATCAATTAATTATAAATTATTGCAATAATACATGTAAAAATACGCATCTCATAATGCATATGTTGTATGATGTAAAAAAGATTTAAAAATACGAATCTTATATCTAACACTATTTAACTCTCTTCATTAATTTTCCTGATTAGTTTTGCAAATAGATCTTTTTATCAAATTAAAGTACATCAAGGTGAAATTTTAAATTTCATGTGAGAATTTAATTTATAAGTAATACACTAAAAAGTAAACGTTTGTATATATCGCGCATTCCGCGGGATATACACTAGTAAATAAAGTAATAAAAGAGCTTATATCGATTTTTCATGTTGAATTTTTGTTGATGTTGGCTTATGAAGATTTAGGCTTTTTTTTGTGAAACTCCTTATTTACCCTTCTTTTTTCCTTGTCTTGTTATGATTTTATGGTATACTGAAAGTCTATCACTTTCCTTTATTATCGGTCCCATATGCGAGGATATTATCGGTTAATTTCGATTAACCTAGTTTCTTTACCTTATAAAACAAATGATTATGGTGTTAGTGGTATCGGTGCTAATATTCTTGATGTCGATAACATTAGCACACAAATGCGCAACTAGCAACACGGCTACGACGCTTCATGCTGCTTGCAATGGAGATCAAACAGTAGAAGGAATTAAAACATGTTGTGATGTATTTAGTACCTTAATCACAACCGACACAATATGCGTATGTGATTTACTAGCTGCTATTAAGGTTAATGATCCCGCCGCTAACGTTGATGCATTCTTCACCCAATGTGCCCTCACCGATTCGTATGATTCTGCGTGCTCCGGTAATTATCTGTTTTACATTTTATTTTTCATTTTTAATTACTTAATCATTATATATATTCGTGCTCGTAAAGTATAAACTTCGTATATTCATGGATTTCAGAATTATACATTAACGTCACATATACAAATACTCATAAACACTGCCTGAATTAATTTTGCGGGTACAAGAACTAGTTCTTCCTTAAGGAAAATAAATATAAAGTTATGAGAAAGCTCCGCATAAGAAAAAAGTTCCTCGCAAAATATTAAGTATAATTTAAATTTCCAAAATAAAAATTTATGAAGTTTTATTTGAGTCTGAAGGATACATTTCATATTCATTATTGCACATATTCAAAAAAGATATTTCTAATTAAAAGTTTTTTTCTTTTTATGATTTGCGCAGGAAACTAAACTTGTATGTCCGATCCTTTTTCTTTATGGAGGATCACTACATCTAATAAGGAGTTGAAGCTATGTTCGTGTGAAGTTCATGTTTGCAAATGATTGTATCATATGTTCGCTTGTGTGCAATGATCCCGTCATATTATTGTTTTATTATATGTTTTGTGCTTTGTAGTGAGCTTCACACTACGAGTACGTCATATGCTTGATTATATCAACTTAAATAAAAGAGTACTCTGCTTTGGCAGACAATATTTTCAACGAAATAAAAGTTTTACAGTCGTGAACTTGGAAGGGCATTACTTAATATTTCTGTTGAGGGTAGATAGAAACAGACATGACAAAGATCCTAAACATGGCGGTAGTTCTTTTAGGGAAAAGATGTAACGGAACTTAGCCATTTTAATTTACACACAAAGCTTTAATTAATTCTTAAACATCACATTATACAAATGTACTATACAAGCATTTGTAAATTAGAACAAGTCATGTTAAGAGCTCCAAAAATGATTCATAATCGTCAACAATTCAAAATTGTAGTTTTGAGCATGTGACAACCCTCGCGAATGCGGAAATATAAAACATACAAGCATGTGAAATAATATGCGGAAATACGGTATTTTAAAACCTTTAAACATGCAAGATATATATAACACGAGGCGTGTCAAAATGTTACAAACTAAATACGGAAATACAACAAAGAGACGAGGTCTCTTAAAATGTTAGCAAAGAACAAGTGTTTAACAAAACTAGCTACTATCGTCTAGAGGTGAAAACTTCCAGGGACAACGCCCGCTAGCTCACACCCGAACCCCAAAATATCATATCCAAAAAGTCATCCAAAGCAAGCAACCTGTTCATTCATGAAAAACATGAATGCCACAGTCAGTGGGGAGTAACTCCGGGTTCTCCCAGCCATATCACATCAAACGTACATATAAGGAAATACGAAAAGTAAGTCATGCATATATGGATATCCATGTGAGTTGCGATAAGAATAGATAGGCAATTCTATAGATAATGATAAGAACATAAGAGGCACAATTCCGAATCCATCATGATATTCAAAGACTCGGGGAAGACACTCTTAGGCAACCGAATACACTCACTAGGGCTTGCATCTCACCGTTAGTGGTATAAGATTGATAAGATTGAGACTCGACATACGAACCAAGTCAAGTCATGCGATGATCACATTAAATCCAACATATTATCATCCATTCACGAACCAAAACCATGACGGTGTCCAATCATGCAATGACCATGAATAATATCATGAAATCACGCATTCAAAGAACGACAACACAAGACGACAACTCTCACGGTAAATGAAACGCACTAGCATCGTGTACATGGCAAGTATGATTAAAAGGCGTTCACGGATGACATTTCCCTCAACTCATACACGATGACGTTTCGTATATGTAGACTAATTTCCTCCTGGTAGGACGACGATAATA
>JAIUZE010007918.1:0-17709 GCA_022085475.1 Heliosperma pusillum | reverse complement strand
AAATACTATGTTTGGGATGATCCTTACTTATGGAAGCATTGCTCGGATCAAGTGGTGAGGAGATGTGTTCCGGAAAATGAGATGAGCTCTATTCTAACTTTTTGTCATTCCTATGCTTGTGGGGGACACTTTGGAGCTAGGAGGACCGCAAAGAAAGTGCTTGATTGTGGCTTCTATTGGCCAAGCTTGTTTCGGGATGCCCATGGTTTTGTCAAAACTTGTGACAATTGTCAACGGAGTGGTAACATTTCTCGTCGTAACGAGATGCCTCAAACCCCTATGCTTTATTGTGAAATTTTTGATGTGTGGGGTATAGATTTTATGGGTCCATTTCCCATGTCTCATGGTTTCTTATATGTACTTCTTGCCGTTGATTATGTATCGAAGTGGGTGGAAGCTAAACCCACTAGGACTAACGATGCTAAAGTTGTTGCAGATTTTCTCAAGTCTAACATCTTTTCTAGGTTCGGAATTCCACGAGCAATGATAAGCGATAGAGGAACACACTTTTGCAATAGGACGGTAGAAGCACTTTTAAAGAAATATTGCGTCACTCACAAGGTATCTACCGCTTACCATCCTCAAACAAATGGCCAAGCCGAAGTGTCCAATAGAGAGGTGAAGTCAATCTTGGAAAAGACGGTGAATCCGAATCGGAAAGATTGGAGCTTGAGGTTGGATGATGCATTATGGGCGTATAGAACGGCCTATAAAACTCCGATTGGTATGTCACCATACCAGTTGGTTTTTGGTAAGTCTTGTCATCTTCCGGTCGAGCTTGAGCACAAGGCTTTTTGGGCGGTAAAAACTTTAAACATGAGAATGGATGAGTCGGGTGTGCACCGGAAGTTGCAATTGCAAGAGTTAGAGGAGATTAGAAATGAGTCGTATGAAAATGCGGCAATTTTCAAAGAGCGAAAAAAGTCGTGGCATGATAAGATGCTTTCTAGGAAGACTTTTTCCGTTGGTCAAAAGGTTTTGCTTTACATCTCCCGTCTTCGCTTATTTCCGGGTAAGCTACGGTCAAGATGGGTTGGCCCATTTATTGTCACTCAAGTATTTCCACATGGAGCGGTGGAGATTCGTAGTCCGTCTACGGAGAAGATTTTCAAAGTGAATGGACACCGTCTCAAACCGTATTATGACGGATTTCAAAATGAAGCGGTCGAGGAAGTTAATCTTATCGACCCAATTTATGAAGATTAAGCTTCTCATTCCCATGTCGAGCCACGACATTAACTAAGGCGCTTTACGGGAGGCAACCCGATTTTCTTTTATTTTATTTTATTTATTTTATGTAGTTCTATTTGCTTGTTATTAGATTAGTTTCCTTCAATCTAATTTACTTATGATTATGTTTTGTAGGTAAAGAGAAAAAGAAAAAGAAAAAAAAAAAAAAATCAAAACATGGAATTGCCTTGAACAGCCGCGGACAGCAGCCACCACGCGGCACCAGCCACCCTCACGCGGCGATTCCTCCTGTTTTGACAGCCGCACCACGCGGCCTTTTGCCGCCCCACGCATAGAGCTGCAGCACCAGCACCAGCCCTCGCGGCCACAACAGCCACCACGCGGCTCTCCTCCCTGTTTTTTCAGCCGCCCCACGCGGCCGTTCTGCCGCCCCACGCGGCCAACTTCAGGTACGAATACCCTAGCTTCCCTCTCCTTCATTCGGTTCCCAGATACTAAAAAAAATCAGCCCCAAATTCTGTCAACTGGAAATTCGTTCGAGGCTCTTATTTGCAACCGTAGAACTATTCCCACACGCTCAATTCATTCTTACTTAGTTCACATCTTTGCTTCCCTTCTCAAACAACAATTTTCATTGAATTCTTTCTACTAGTGTAATTTTCGGAAATTTGATACCCTACCATTGGGGTTTCGGAAATTTCGAATTTTGGATGTTGCAAGGTTCGATTTTTGGGTCAATTTTCAGCAATAAGAAAATTACATTATCATTATTCATATAGAAGAACAAATTTCTCATCTTTTAGGTAACAATTTCATACTTTATCTCTTCCTTTTAATTTTATGCTTGAATTTTAATTTTAGCTTTAATTTAAAGGAATTATCATTGTTTCTTGAGTTTTTGTTGGTGATTTATTGGTCTTGTGATTGAATTAATTGAAATTGTTCTTTGTTGAGGGAGATTTGGAGTTGTAAGTGAGCTTTGTTGTTGTTCTTGAGTAATTGGAATTGTTCTTTGTTGTGCATTGTTGTCATTGTCGGGATGAGAACCAATAAACGCGGCACCACCACCGTTTCTACCTCACAACCACCCACCAAAACACAAAAAATTACCCACACCACTTCGAAAACAACCACCATTATTCCTAGACGAATACCCATTCCTAAACCCGCTTCTTAAACACTTACACAAGGCCAAATTTGGGATGATTTACATGACCGTCATATGACGGAAACCCGATTCCTTTGTCATGCCACATTAGAGAAATTGGGAATGCTTGATGTAGTGAAGTCTTTGTTGAAATGTGTTGGTTTGGAGAATTTCATGACTAAGGGAGCCCACACTTATAGGAGATACACTTTAGAGTTCTTATCCACCTTGACATTGTCGGGAGAGTCCAATAAAACTCCTAAAATCACCTTCCGTTTGAAAGGAAAGCCTCATTCTTTAACTTATGCGGGGTTGAGAAAAGCTTTTGGTATTAAGGAGATGAGTGAGGTGACATATAAGGGTTTAGGTAAAGAGGCGGAAACTCAATGGTGGAAGGAGTTGACGGGTTTGGATACAAAAGCGAAACAAGGTGAAATAAGCTCAAAAATCCCTCATCCTTGTCTTAGGCTTGCTCACCGTTTGATAGCCAATACATTCCTTTGTAAAGGGGAACCCACTAAACTCCCTCGTGTCCAATTTGGTTATTTATGGGCTATGACTCCGGAGGGTGAGGGTGTTCCCGATTGGGTTTCTCTTTTTGTGAAATCTTGCTTACAATTGGGTACTAAGAAGGGAACTAGGATTGGTGGTGGGGGTTTGGTGACTTTGATAATGAAACATTTGAAGATAGATGTGGGGGATGATGAAGTGCCTTTGATGGATAACTATCTTTTGGATATTCCTTGTTTGATCCAAGCTAAGTTGCTACGGCCTCGGTTGGTAGAGGGTACTTTTTTTTTTGGGGGGCATTCCGACAATGATCCTTATTTGGTGTTGGGGTCCCAAGAATGATCCTTATTTGAAAATGCCTCCTTCGGAGGACGAGCCTTTGACTTATGGGGAAGTGACGGAGGATTTCTTTGTTAGCCCCGATCCTGATCTTGATCCTTTAATGGATGGAGAAGATGGAAGTGAAGATGAGGGATCCGACGAGCTTAGTAGGGGTAGTAAGTCTAATGACGATGCGGAGGGTAATGGTGATGGTGATGGTGCTAGAAGTGGTAACGATACTACGGCTACACGGTCGGTTGCTACTACTTCCGTGGCTACTTATGATCAAGTTTGGATGAAAGAGGTTGATACTTGGAGGAAAGAGGTGGATGCTAGGCAAGTTAGGACCGATGATAAGCTCGCCGCACTTTCTAATATGTTTTTGGAGACACATGAGCTTGTTCGGTCTTTGAATAGTAAGTGGGATGACTTTGCTAAAACACGGGAACTTAGGGAGGCGGATCATGCCTCTAAGAGTGATGGTGCCGGAGATCCCTCCGGTCCTTGAAGTCCTTTGGTATGTTTTTCTTTCTCTTTTCCATGTCATACTTTTTGTTGTTCCTCCCATTGAGGGCAATGTGAAGATTAAGCGTGGGGGAGGGAATTCCATGTTGTATACATTTCATTTTGTCAAAAAACAAGAAAAGAAAAAAAAAAAAAAAAAAAAAAAACCCGGCTAGGTGAAAACCCGCAAGGGCGGGCGCCTAGGCAAGATTGGGTGAAATGGCCGAGGACGGAGTGAAAACCCGAAAGGGCATTCCGGGTAAAATGAAGAATTGAGATGCGTGCCATGAGAGTAGTGTAAGGAATAAAAGCTAGATCGAAAACCCGCAAGGGCGGGCGATCTAGGCAAAATGAGGGAATAGGAAAGAAAAAAAAAAGTTACTTGATTACTTGATCTACCTTGGAGTTGGCGACATAAGGAGGTTTGAAGGGTGGTTCGGGATTTAATCATTTGAAGTAATAAGGGGGGGTGGGTGGTGAAGTGTGATAAGTTTAAATACATTGTGTCTTTGTGTTTTGATTTATCGTTTGGCTTAGATGTTGTTTGGTTGGGAACTTGGGTCACATGGTCATTATTTTAGGATTTGGACATGCACTTTGTTGAGACCATGTACCTACTCGGAGGGATTAAGTATTGAGAGATAGTTGGAGTAGTAGTGATTAATTGTGGTGTTTAGAGTTGGAGCAAGCTACTCACGTTTTGCTATATAGACCTTGGTGTGGGTTCTCTTTGACTTATCCTTGAGTTTTACTCGAGGACGAGTAAAGGTCTAAGCGTGGGAAAGTTTGATTAGTCTAGTTTAGTAGGGGTTAATAAAGTTATTTTGATGATTAAATGATGGGTTAAGAAGTATATTTGGGGATTTTAGTGCTTATGTCTTGAGTGTTGGTTTGGTAATGGACTTGTGTGTTTTAATGGGGTAATTGGATTGATTTCTTGCTATGAGTGGAGAAGGGCTTCTTTAGAGGTTAGTATTGGGCTAAGGATGTCATGAGAGTGTTGATTCTGAAGCAAGTAAAAGCCCAAAACAATGAGTCAAAATGCGTAAAAGAGAAGAAAAGCAGGCTGCGAGGAGCGGCTAGCTGCGTGGCGCGGCTACTAGCTAGCTGCGAGGAGAGGCTAGCTGCGTGGAGAGGCTGAGCATTGGATTCCGACGACTCTTCTAATTCCTCTTTAATTCAGCCATTATGCCCATACTTTATGAGGTTTTATTAGGATTTATGAAGATGCTCTTTGAAGACCTATAAAAGGAGGGATTGTTGATCACCTTAGATATATCTTCTTCCACCTTTTAATCATCATAATACATAGAAAATACTTTAAATTTCTAGTTTGTTTTAGTTATTTTGTATGGAAGGCTAAGTTCTACATCTTGGAACAAGTTCTTGAAGCCAAGTTAGTTTGAATTGTAAGACTCTTATTCTAATTCTATTTCATTTTTAGAGTATCAAATTTAGTTTGCATTATTGTTGGTTTGTTAATTATGCACCTAGAATGATCAACTAGTTGTCATTAGTTAATTAACCATTGCTAGATTAGATGAATGAATCTTTTGTTTGTTTATCTATTTCATTGTAGCAATTATAATTCATCAATTCGTATGCTTTCATCATCGTTGAGTTATAAAGGACTAAATTTGTATGAACCAAAGTGAAGCAACGCTTGTTTTCTTCATTCGTTTATCTTTGCTAAATTCCATCGCTTTAATCTACAATCTCGATACAATTGAGCGCTTGACTAAATTGACGATATTGTAAGGAATATTTGTTTACGCTTGTAACTAATAATCATTCATAAGTGGAATTAGAAGTCAACAACTTCATAGCAAAGTACTCAATATTGAAATAGAAAAGAAGTGTCAATAATCAATTCATAACTTGTTGGTGGAAATTACTTGGTCCAAGAATCATTCTCATATTTGTTACACATTTTCAATTATTATATTGTCTTGATATTTCATTTCATTCTTGTTTTAGTAGACATAGAATATCAACATATCAAAACCCCCCTTTAGTTACTTGCTTTTACACAAATTTAATAAACAAAACACCTTCCTTGTGGGATCGACCTCTACTTACACTTACTATTAGTTTGCGTTTGTAGTAGTTAAAAATACTAATTTGGAGACTCGCGACAAGTCTAGCCATAAGCAAATAAACAAGACACCCTAAAATGTGAATGGTTGACAAATGATCGACGGAATATTCCTTGAAATTGTTCAATTTTAATGTATACTATATACGGAGTATTATACTACTATATGTCAACATTCTTAATGACACAATTAGTTATCCGCTTAAGACAAACTTAAAAATACACCAATAATGATAATATGATACAATATCATAATTCACAGTAGTTCTATGAAATTGCTAGTATCATAGTATAAGTCGACTTTCCTATTAGTTCCATATTTAAATAAACTGCCAAAACTTCAAAACTGACTTCTGCAATTGTAATCTTAACATTAAACAAGATAGTGTAACAGTACATGATCGAAATTTCTAGTGATTCTAAAGCAAAACAAGCTGGCCACAAATTCTCAAATTAATTTTTGCTCGATGACCCGCCCTCTTGTATTTTTCGTTTTCTAGATTGGAGACGGTCAATCTTGTCTTGCTTTCGCTTGTTGCTTATCTTCATCGCCTTATAGAGACCTCGGTTCTTTCGAGTCATCATCATTTCATCCATGTCAGTCTCGTCCTCCACGGCTTGATCCTTACTGGTCTGTTGTTTACCAGAAACTGCAGTATTCTCAGCTGAACTTGGGATTGCGTTACCCGCATCATTGCGGATTCCTCGTAGTTCCTTCTCCATCTCTTCATGATACTGCTTCTCAAGTTTTGCCATCTACACCAATACAATTCAAATTAATCAAACTCCTGGACACACTAATCGCCTTGCAATAGCAGTTTAGACGATGCATACAGTTTCTGAAAACCTCCTAAAACTACTACTATTGGCACCAAATTTGACCGTAGATATAGGATGAAACAAATTGAACACATCGGTCAATAACACATTGAGCTTTCACTAAACCAGACACTAGCCACAGAAAATAGTTCAGAAATTAAAAAAAATCAACTTTGGAGATAGTGCTCTTATTTACAAAATTCTAAATTCCAAGCACAGAGATCACAGACAAACGAGTAGAGCGTAATCTTAAGAAGATAGCATACAAATAATTGTACCTTTTGCTTCTTCTCAATTGCCTCTTTAGCTTCTATACGACTGGCAACACCTTCCAACAAAAGATTCTGAGTGTCATCCACATCATCATCCCCAACAACAGGTAGTGGCAGGACTTGTTTCTTGGCAGCAGCTTGCAGCTCTTTGACTTTTTGCGCATAGTCAGGGACATATCCCTCCGCATCGTTGTCAACAAATGGAGACAGATGTGGTGGCAGAACCCTGCAGAGCCACTTCAGTGTCAAAACAGACCTAAGCGATCTTATTCTAGCAATATATTCACGTGTTGTTCACACTCCTATATCTCAAGGGGCAGCCCAGAAAACAATTTAGATCCGAACTCCTATGCACGTCAAACATAGTGAAGTCGTAAATTTTTACTATCAATTGTAGAATTTGATCCCCAAGTCATAATAAAACCCCAACATTTTCCATCACCGTGTAACATCCATACTACATTACTACCAATATCAATAAGGATCAGGTCCTCAAGCTCCTGTTAAAGCGGGGACCTGTTATGACTAAACTTACCGATTTGAAAAAAAAAAAAAAAAAAGATTCACGGGACAGAAAACCAATATCCAAAATAAATACGCCCATACCTTCCCACCAGATAATCATCAGTAGGCAATATTATCCGTGCATTAACACAATCAAAGATCCATTGCGGCTGGATATATTCCCTAGTTAGGAACATATGATCCTGACTTGGCCGGTCCACAATCTATAAAACAAAAAATCAAATCACTTTTACATTGCAAGACTACTACGCAATACACACAAAAAAGGGGGGGGGGGGGGGGGGGGGAAGGGGGTGGAAAGGGAAGGAAACAGTGAATGCACATATAAGGTACAAAAAGACAACCGCAGGCAAAACCAAAATCACCTTTTTGTCAAACAGTTTCACAAACTAAAAAGTACCGCCCCAGAGATTCGTCGAATTCGGAAAAGATAATATCAAGTGATCCAGTGAAAAGAGTTGCCAGATCCTGAAGCTAAAGAGTCCAGCCAACATTTTGTGGGTATACAATTAACCTAACCAACCGAATTGAGAAAATAATAACGCTTGACAAAGAAGCAATATTACAAGCCCATATAATCAATGGAACGTACAAATTACAAATCCAATAAACAGTACAAATCCACAATCTATTTTAGTTAGTACCTTACTTTCAAAAGGAGTGGGGTAACAAAGTAGCGAGTGGCAAAAGGTGTGCTATTTTTTCAAACAAAAGTTGTGCTTCGATAAAAAATTGTTATGTAAAAACACTAACTTTTGGAGACTAAACAACTACGATTTAAAGAAGTAAACGCTAAAAGTAAAGCAAATAACGAAGGAAAACTGTGAAAATTGGATAGTACTCTCCACCTAGGGTCCAGCTTACTAGAGCCGCCTCAAGGGCTTTAGATCTGCCCTAATGCTTACATTGCATGCAACTTCAGTTTGGCTCATCGGGTCTAACTGTGCAACTCAAACTCCGCTGCAGTCCAATGTGTGGGAAAAGGCTATTGTTGAATGTTTTCATATTTTTTGGTTTAAAGAGGCATTTACAGACAATCAACTGTAGTTGATAGGCCCTAAGCACGTCCGTCAAACACTTTAATAATAAGCTACAACATTTACATATCCAGATTTACCCCTAGATTTTGATTTTAGATGATGCTAGGAAGCATAATACCACAAACAAACGCCAATCCAGAAATCTAAAATAGTTTGATGAATATCTACAAACCCGGGCATTCATTCAGGATTTAATGAAGGCAAGACTTAATAGATCATAAACTTCATCCCTGGCCCTAAATGAGGTAAACCAGAACTGCCTTCACTGGCATTTCTCCGAGCTACCTAAAAGAGTAGAAGCTAAACGTACTTCCAAATAAGTTTGATTCATATGCAAAAGTTGGTCTACAAGGTATGTTAGCAAGGATAAACAAGTGACTTCAAAGTGATGCTAAAAAGATTCCTGTACGGCACAAATAATAACCAATTCACCAACAATTGTCACAGAAAAAGAGTAAAGCATCAAACGACTTTCTATAACAGTGAAAACTGATCCATATTTAGTGATAATATGATCTGGGTAGACCATCTCACCTGATGGGTTATGCTCTGATCTGATTCCTTAAGCGGAGATTCATCTCCCTCCCAAGAGACTGCTCCACCAAAAGCAGTGATTACAAAGAGCAAAGGCTCTCTGGGAACCTGAAATTGTATATTTCTAAGTCAGATTATAACAGCACAATCAAATACAAATGCTAATAAGACAGACGAACAAGTAGCACATCAGTTCAAATACGAGCTTGCTACCGGTAGAGAAACTGACGCATGATTGATATGGCAAGTTTATTTGAATACAACTTAGCAGTAATATAGAGCTGAAATTTCAATTCTAGGAGTAAAGAAAAAATTTGAACCAAAAGCGCACCTCTCGACTCAAAAAGAAACTCAGGCCCTTGAATAGAGATCTGCACTCCCTTGTCTCCTCATCCACGTCATCAACAATCTCAGTTTCTTCAACAAGTTGCATCAGTGCTCCAGGCTCAGCTGGGGTAAGTTGATGTTTAAGTTGGGCAAGAGTTAGTTGTGGCTCATCTATTTGTCTTGCCTCTTTATGATCGTCTAGCTCTTCCATAGAAGTGGATGCTGGTCGGCTAGCAATGTACCTCGAAAGTGCATAGAGCTCTGCAAAAGACGGGCAACAAACCAATAAATCAGCCTAGTGGACTAGTGTCCAATTATTCAGCCTTATAGATTGACTGAGATCTTATATACAAAGATATTAAATAAGTAAAGGTTTTATGTTAAAAAAAATTATAGGCTTGTGGCAAAAAACCGAGTCAAAACACTACCAAATCATAGCTTTCATATTGCATGGTCAGAAGAGAGGTAAAACAATGATAGTTTCAAATTCAATTTGTTTTTGATAGATTCCCACAATTGAAAAACCTTTGTTTTCTTTCCATAGTTTTTAAACCATTAGTTTGAACCAAAAATTAGCGTAATTTAGAATAATATCAGTCCAAACTTTAAACACAAGAAAAACTAACAAGCGACCATTTAAGCAAACAGAATTCGTCAAAATTAAGCACACAAGTACTTCTCATAGACCATAGCATCTCATAATTACCTACAAATATTGCTAACATGATGTCGAAAATACAAATAGAGGAAAGATAATCGCTGTTGTACGTTAAACTTAGGAGGGGAGCATGTACCTGCTGCTAGTGCTTCCAAGCGAGGATCAAGAATTGGAGGATATTTCACACTTATGGAGTGGTAAAGTTTATAGTTCACAAAAGCAAGAAGAGTCTGCAGCAAAAACAGAAGAAAATTAGTACATATATCAGATGAAAGAACTCAGCTTCAAATCAAGGAAAATAGACTAGTAAAATAGTTGGTACATTTCTGGCCAGCCATTTCAGGCATAAAATAATTGGTAGTAAATTATATAAAGCATCAGTGTGTCGAAATTTTATGAAAATGAGAAGTCATATCAACAAAACGAAAAGGAATTTTTTTTTTTTGTACTATTCGGGGGCTCTTGCCATACCAGGGACATCCATAACTTAGAATTACGGAGTAGTTTATCAATTAGTGCAAACATTAACTGATGGCAAAGAAATTCTGAAAATAAGATGGCTGAGCAAGTTCAACATTCTTGTAACAGTGAGAAGTAAGAATGTGAAGAATGGTGACCCATACCTCATAAATTTCCAGGAAAGTTGCGAATACATTTAAATCGACATCTGCAGGTACGACCTGCTGGAGTGAGTGAGGGACAATCCATGTTATCTTTTGTCCTTCAACCTCAGCCTACATGTACATAAAAATAATCATTCATTAAAGAGCAGTAACATAGAATAATGTTGCCGTTCATAATAAAATGAATGAACAACGTTAACACACATGTTTACAGCCCTCAAAAAGAGTAAAGTACCTGATAATATATGCCTTTCACTGAAATAAAAGTTTTCCTCAGCTTGTGAGTACGTGCAACATATGCTAGCCATTCATGACTCAACCTAAATACAAAAGTAAAGAAGCACCATGAGATAAAAGCAAAGGGGAAAGAAGTCAATAGGATAATTCCATATGCATTCACAGAGAACTCAGCTACCAACCTACGACAATTGTGGATGCGCTCTACACTAATTTTCTGATTATCTAACGTTGGAAGTGCGGCAAAGAGATGCACCATCGTCAGACAATCGTCCAAATCTCCGAGTGCATCAACAAACCTTGGGTACCTACACAACAAATTGGGATTATTTTCACAGCAAAAAAAATACACCACATTCCATGAGAAAGTACTCAAGTAGTACACACCTATGACGGATATTCCCATGTATATTGTAAGCGGGCATCTTTTCTTTAAGAACATCAGCTCTGGTCTTATTCTTCTTCGACAGAGCCTTCTTAATTTTCCTGCCATGTGAACGAATCTCTCGGATTTTATCAAGAATGGGATCATGCTGGATGAAGGCAATGTCCTTGGTATGATAATAGGTCTGATGATTTCCTTTTACTTTCTTCTTTGGATCCCTCGGAACTATGCCTTTCAAAATGCATATTTTCCTGAAATATGAGTTAACAAGCCAGTTAACAAAAACAATACTCATTCTGTCTGTTATCAATAAGAAACAATTCCCAGTCAGTTTTTATGGTTGAATAGAACTCACATCATCCCATTTCAATTGCCCGGTTACAATTTAACTGAAATACATTGGCCTTATAGTTGTCTGACTACAACACCCTCCATCACAATTAAATAATTAATCCAAGAGATAAAGTTGTAATTTTTTCTTTAAATTTCCCAAAGAGGGCATGAGAGAGGTGACACCCAAACACAAAACAACCCATCATCCACAGTATTTCATGAAAATACTCATTTCTCTACACATCCCACTCGATTTACTCAATAAGAAATACTCTCATTTAGCATTACAAGCCAAACAACAGAAAATGGTCGTCTTTCTATTTAACCGAAATAAAAGCATTTTTTTATCGCCCTCTACTATACTAACAACAAAACCCCAACGTCATCAACAGAAATGCATAAGAACAGTCATCTTTTCACACATTCCCTTCATTAATTCACCAAAAAAAACTATCTTTAAGCCAGCTTTGAGCTCCATTAACAATAAGTCTCCATTGTGCGAATATATCCGTCACAAGCTTAGAAGAGGTCGAGTATCTCCCACTTGAGTAGATAAGAAAAACTTAGGGATGTGGGTAGTATTTATGATGTCATAAATGAGAATTTCTGCTCCATTAATTCAAATAAGTCATCAATAGAGAACACTTTCACTTATACTGACACAAACAGTGGCGGAACCGAGAGGGGTATCAGGGACTCTCGCCTCTTGAACAAGTATAAATTTTTGAACTTTTAATCCGAGTTTACCTTATTACATTACTCATCCCCTCTCGTAACTACTAACTATAAATTCCGATTCCGCCACTGTACACAAACACAAACATTCATCAATACCAGAAGAATCACACCGATTACTCGTCCCCTCTCGTAACTACTAACTATAAATCCCGACTCCGCCACTAAACAGAAATGCAAACATTCATCAATACAAAAACAATCACACCGAATTAAACAAATAAACAAGATAATTAAATGAAGAATACCTGAAGACAGAAAGAGGAGCTTGAAGAACCTTCAAAGCCTGCGAACGAGTCACATACTTCGCCGCGTTTCCTTCTTTCTTCTTCCCCTGTATAAATATCATTAATTAATATTACTATACTGCCATTAGAATTAAAGTCGACTATTTTAAATTAAATTAATCCGTCATTGAAGAAAAGAAGTTGAAGTTACCGCAGGTCTGTAGTGCTTCGGCATGGTTGAGGAAGAAAGAAGAAGAGAGAAAGTGGTTAGAAATGGAGAAAGGAGGCGACGAAGAAGATGAAGCCTAAAAACTGAAGTGTTGAATTGAGGGGTTTTGTATTTCTAGGGTTTTGTTGTTTCCTCACACAAGCCCTAAACCGGTTAAACCAATCACCCATTTTTTTCCCATAATTTGTTTAATTTAAAATGAATATATTTGTTTTATTATTAAATTTGGAACAAAAAAAAATTTCACCCTTAAATAAAGGTTTTTATATATTTATAACCTTTTTAGCTAGGTCATGAGCAATTTTATTTGGAAATCGGGGGAATATGGAACTTATCAAATACCTAAATAAACATAAACATTATCATGAAAATGACAAAAAAAAACTATCACATCTAATAATATGGTTTATCATTTACCCTTTCCTCTTTTTAGAACATAATTGCTAAATCGGTTATTTTTCTCTAGTTTAATTTGGGATATTTTTTATGTGAAATGAGCTATAAGTAAGGGTGTTAAAAAATTTGTCAGGACCCCAACCCAGACCAACCCGAACAGGTCCGGTCTCTGGGTCCACAAAAATATAGTGACCGGTATCGGGTCCGTTCCAGTTCACACTGAAAAAAAAACTCAATTTACCCTCTAAATCAGAACCGATCATGTGGATGCCTGAAAAATACTGGACCTAAAGGGTTTCCGGTCCGGGTCTTCTCATAACCTGGTATTCAGTCTTGGATTAAGTAGTCATCCGGTTCGCGTGTTCATCAGGTTCAGTTTCGGTTTACACAGGTGAACACCTCTAGCTACAACTCTACAAGGTTGTTGCAATATACTCCATATAAACAATGGAGATTAAAACTTGTGGCACAATGTACACAATATCTTCATCTTAATCTATACAATAATATAAAAAGGCTAGATTGAGTAGTTAATGCAATGACACATGGCGTGCTACAATTACATGATAGATCAATCTTCTTCTTTTTTTAAACAAAACAAGATAAAAAATCTATACAATAATATAAAAAGGCTAGATTAAGTAGTTAATGGAATGACACATGGCGTGCTACAATTACATGATAGATCAATCTTCTTCTTTTTTTTAAAAAAAAAAAAGATAAAAAAATAAAAGATGAAAAGGCAAAGTAGTAATCAATATACTAATTACTCATATTATGTAAATTTTCATTTCTCAAGCATTAGTTCCTTTCATAAACATACTTCAATGAAAAACTTTTCATATTCTACGGTTATGAAATCAATTTAATAAGTTTCAAGTATAAAACAAAATCACTTGATAAGAAGTCTAGCACATTCCTAGGAAATAAAATTATAGAGAGTAAACCTATTTATTTCATTTGATTTTTCAAAATTAAAAGTTTCATGTCTTTGCTTTGTCGTGAGTTGAGATCAAATAGGCAAGAAATGAAGAGATAAGAGAGAAGTAGAGCTATTGTCGAATTTTAATGAAGACACTTGAGATCGTCGATGATTGAATATATCTATGAAGGGGAGGTCAAACTTTGGTGAATGAAATCCTAGCTTGACCAAATTAGAACCTTAGTGTTTAGTCTCATATTTATAATAGTATATGATATAATATTTTAGAATGTTTTGTATATTCTCTATATTTTGGGTAGTGAATTTGTTGGAATTGATATTAGCAACACATTACAAATATTGACTAAGGTAAGTTTTAACACAAATATTGTATATTCTCTATTTTGTATGAATTTGGTTTAAAGGGTAAATCTATACTTTCATTGTACTTAAAGTAAAATATCTTATAATTTTGAATTTTTAATGTGAGAATGAATGTTGTTTTATCTATTATACTTATCGTATTCCAATTGTTATTTATTTGATTAAACATTACAACTGTTAAGAAAAATGAGTGAACAATATTTTAATTCTTAAATATTATCATTATTATAAAAAGGCTAGATTGAGTAGTTAATGAATGACACATGGCGTGCTACAATTACATGATAGATCAATCTTCTTCTTTTTTTTTTTTAAAAAAAGATAAAAAATCTATACAATAATATAAAAAGGATAGATTGAGTAGTTAATGGAATGACACATGACGTGCTACAATTACATGATAGATCAATCTTCTTCTTTTTTTTAAAAAAAAAAAGATAAAAAAATAAAAGATGAAAAGGCAAAGTAGTAATCAATATACTAATTACTCATATTATGTAAATTTTCATTTCTCGAGCATTAGTTCCTTTCATAAACATACTTCAATGAAAAACTTTTCATATTCTACGGTTATGAAATCAATTTAATAAGTTTCAAGTATAAAACAAAATCACTTGATAAGAAGTCTAGCACATTCCTAGGAAATAAAATTATAGAGAGTAAACCAACCTATTTATTTCATTTGATTTTTCAAAATTAAAAGTTTCATATCTTTGCTTTGTCGTGAGTCGTTGAGATCAAATAGGCAAGAAATCAAGAGATAAGAGAGAAGTAGAGCTATTGTCGAATTTTAATGAAGACACTTGAGATCGTCGATGATTGAATATAATTATCTATGAAGGGGAGGCAAACTTTGGTGAATGAAATCCTAGCTTGACCAAATTAGAACCTTAGTGTTTAGTCTCATATTTATAATAGTATATGATATAATATTTTAGAATGTTTTGTATATTCTCTATATTTTGGGTAGTGAATTTGTTGGAATTGATATTAGCAACACATTACAAATATTGACTAAGGTAAGTTTTAACACAAATATTGTATATTCTCTATTTTGTATGAATTTGGTTTAAAGGGTAAATCTATACTTTCATTGTACTTAAAGTAAAATATCTTATAATTTTGAATTTTTAATGTGAGAATGAATGTTGTTTTATCTATTATACTTATCGTATTCCAATTGTTATTTATTTGATTAAACATTATAACTGTTAAGAAAAATGAGTGGACAAAGAAAAATAAGTAAAATATCTTATAATTTTGAATTTTTAATGTGAGAATGAATGTTGTTTTATCTATTATACTTATCGTATTCCAATTGTTATTTATTTGATTAAACATTACAACTGTTAAGAAAAATGAGTGAACAATATTTTAATTCTTAAATATTATCATTATTATAAAAAGGCTAGATTGAGTAGTTAATGAATGACACATGGCGTGCTACAATTACATGATAGATCAATCTTCTTCTTTTTTTTTTTTAAAAAAAGATAAAAAATCTATACAATAATATAAAAAGGATAGATTGAGTAGTTAATGGAATGACACATGACGTGCTACAATTACATGATAGATCAATCTTCTTCTTTTTTTTAAAAAAAAAAAGATAAAAAAATAAAAGATGAAAAGGCAAAGTAGTAATCAATATACTAATTACTCATATTATGTAAATTTTCATTTCTCAAGCATTAGTTCCTTTCATAAACATACTTCAATGAAAAACTTTTCATATTCTACGGTTATGAAATCACTTAATAAGTTTCAAGTATAAAACAAAATCACTTGATAAGAAGTCTAGCACATTCCTAGGAAATAAAATTATAGAGAGTAAACCTATTTATTTCATTTGATTTTTCAAAATTAAAAGTTTCATGTCTTTGCTTTGTCGTGAGTTGAGATCAAATAGGCAAGAAATGAAGAGATAAGAGAGAAGTAGAGCTATTGTCGAATTTTAATGAAGACACTTGAGATCGTCGATGATTGAATATATCTATGAAGGGGAGGTCAAACTTTGGTGAATGAAATCCTAGCTTGACCAAATTAGAACCTTAGTGTTTAGTCTCATATTTATAATAGTATATGATATAATATTTTAGAATGTTTTGTATATTCTCTATATTTTGTGTAGTGAATTTGTTGGAATTGATATTAGCAACACATTACAAATATTGACTAAGGTAAGTTTTAACACAAATATTGTATATTCTCTATTTTTGTATGAATTTGGTTTAAAGGGTAAATCTATACTTTCATTGTACTTAAAGTAAAATATCTTATAATTTTTAATTTTTAATGTGAGAATGAATGTTGTTTTATCTATTATACTTATCGTATTCCAATTGTTATTTACTTGATTAAACATTACAACTGTTAAGAAAAATGAGTGAACAATATTTTAATTCTTAAATATTATCATTATTATTATTTTCATACTTAAAAATATAAGTATTTAAATATGGCTAGCATTACTTATTATTTTTATAATATTATTATTTTAATAAAGTTGGACAAAGAAAAATATCATTTTGACTTCGAGCAAAAAATGATATCATTCGATTACAAATGTAAAGTGAGAATAGGTTACTACAATAACAAAAAAAAATATTAAAGAAAAAAGTGAATATCAACCCACTATTCAAACAGTAAATAAAATTTACGTGAGCAAACAATTATTAATCAAAAATTAAAATATCCCGTGATTTTCACGGGAAATTAAACTAGTAATAATATAAAAAGGGTAAATTGAGTGTTTCTTGATGGGTGTTTCTATGTTATAGATATGGACTCTAACACGATGCCACGTGGAAAAAAGGAAAAAAAAAACATGTATTGCAGTTAATATCGGTTCATATTTACTATGGTCAAATATAGTTGAACGACACTGGAAACTCAAGAATCCGCTCTCAACGTCTCCCTATTGATGTTTTCTCTATAATCAATAACCTTCACATTAGATACTCGATTAATATAATCAATGACCTAAAATTAGAGAGTATTTATGCATATGAGTGACCACTGTTTGTTTTCTCATACCTTGACTCTTTTTCATTTGTTCGATGTTCATTTAGTTTCTCAAACAAACCCTCTTTGGGTAAAACTCTTTTTACAACAATATTTCATTGATGTTCAACGTATAATTACGGAATATAGAGTTGTATCTAACTTGGTCTTTGGGTTTTGTATAAGCTTATTATGTAGCACTGTAGCAGTTAGGAAATACTCCCTCATATCCAATCCAATGTACCCATTTGTTTTGAATGCGTTTTTATTCCTTTATATATAAAATTATTTT
>JAIUZE010007917.1:0-24674 GCA_022085475.1 Heliosperma pusillum | reverse complement strand
TAGCCATCGAGGCTTGAACATAAGAATATCACATTCATTTCATGTTATTTCATTCTATTTCTAACATGTGAATTATTAAATCATACAAAAACCCGCTTGACTTAAAGAATATCAATTAAACTACCATCTCGTATTATAATTTCTAACATGTGAGAAATAATAATATATATTGAAAAGCTTTAATTTAATAATTTACTTATTAAAATTTCCCACTTGCTAAATATTACCAAACACGATAAAATAACAATAATCAAAAACCGTCACAAGTCCAAGGGGACCCACGGTTCATTTTGGACCGGTTTTGGTCATCTTTTCTAAAAACCGTTTCTTAATATTTTCCGCATGCTTAACATATTTAAAACTCGTCAAAACAACAACAAAACAATCAAGTATCGACAACAACCCAAAGGACAAATCCCGGACCAATCCAGACCGGCCTGGACCGGGCCTGAACCGGCCTGAACCGGCCTGGTTTGGGCTGGTTTTCAGGCCACCATACACGGCCATTCTCATGGCCAAACCAACCACCATTTCCAATTATTTCAAACATGATTTTTATTAACAACATCCATTTTTAAACATCCAATTCAACCATCATTCATACAACATCATAATTATGAACAAATCATCAAAATATGTCAAGAACACTAAACATGCCAAAAATTCATACAACATAATAAAATAAACCACTTATCATGTTACTAATTAAAAACCGTAAATCATAAACAACAACTAAAGTATGTAACATTAATTTGTCGAGTAACTCGGAATCGTTACCTTAGCTAGCACAAAATAAAGTAGCACCCAAAATATAAGAACTAAGAAATAAGAAACCCGTCTACTAGTCTTCTTCTAATATATACGAGTCACCAAACTCGTCTTCAAAATCTTCCCCTATAAGAAATGACAAGAAAATATTATTAGAATTAAAACCTGATTTTCCATAATTAAAGTGTTGAAAATGATTTTGTCGGAATTGAAAATAAACCGTACTTGAAGATGGAGAGCGAAGAGGAGATTCTAGAAATATAGGTTAGGACGGATTTGAATAAGAAATGAAGGTTTTATGATGATTTTGCTCAAGAACGATGAAGAACGATGAAAAACACCAAGAACGATTAAAGAAAGTATTAAAAAGGTATTAAGTTGATTTATTGTAAAATGAAAAGATAAGTAGTGAAATAGAGTGGAGTGTGAGCCGTGTAAATATAGAGGAATTATGGAGTCGGGTTTTGAAATTGTTGTTACGGAATTGACTCGGGTTTAATAATTATATTACGGTAATTGATTAGATATAATTAGATATTAAGTTAATTAAACCAAATATCTAGATATTATGTTATTGTAATGAAAAGAAAGAAAAATATCAAGTCCTATTAGAGGAGGGAGAGCCGTGTGACATGAGAAGAAACCGGGTCTGATTTTAATCGATTTGCGTAATTCAAACTGACGGATCGATAAAGTAACAAATATCTTAGATATTTGTATTAGTTTAATCGAAAGAATGAAAATATCTAAAGTGAGTGGAAAAAGATGACATGGCGCGTGTGACTCATGCCAAAGTCGAGTTTCGGGTTTGTTTCGGGATTTAAGATGACTCGGGAATAGTTAAATGACGCTCGGGTTTAAACCGTAAAACCTTCTCTTAAATTCCGAATAAATTCAAAATAATTATATTAAATTATCATAAATTCAAATAAATCTTAATAAAAATAAATTAAATTTATTATTTTTAAAATATAATTTCGGTCTTTAAAATTACGAGATGAGTCGGGAAAAGTCAACGAAAGTCAAAGTTAACTTAAAAACGGAATTCTCATGGAATCTCGCAGAAATTCCAAATACGAACTCAGAAATTCCAAATTCGACTGGAAACAATAAATTCTAATTTAAAACTTAAATATGCTGAAAAGTATCCGTAAAATATTTTCCCTAGAAAAATAGGGTACTTTTCGGGTTGTTACATAATTGGTACATCTAATTTATATTTATGGTATCCACTTGAGTGCAATTTCGATCTAGTAGGATATTCAGACGCAGATTATGCGGGATGTTCGTTAGATAGAAAAAGTACCTCTGGATTTGCTACGTTTGTTGGACCTTGCATAATAACTTGGGGCTCAAAGAAGCAAAATTCGGTTGCATTATCAACTGCAGAAGCCGAATATATCGCTGCAGGACTGGTATGTTCTCAACTACTTTGGTTAAAGCAACAACTATGTGATTATGGTGTTAATGTTGGTTGTATGCCTGTTTTCTGTGATAATACGAGTGCTATTATTATTTCTAAGAACCCAGCTCAACATTCTCGTACTAAGCATATAGACATTAGACATCATTTTTTACGTGACCATGTAGAAAAGGGCAACATTAAACTCGAATTTTGTAGTACTGATGTTCAATGGGCTGACATTTTAACAAAGGCGTTAGCGAGAAGACGTTTTGAGATTTTGCGGGTGGAAATTGGTTTAATCGGTAGCAATTAAATTCATCTTATTTATTTTGTGAACCTGCGTGACTGGCTAGATTAAGACGAGATTATATGACTGTGTCCGCATATTGCATTGCTAGTATATTTGTGTTTAATATAATATATTTTACGTGAGTATCTTGCATATTTAGTGTTTTATGGAAATTGAATTATGAACCACTTATTTGCCAAAAACCTATATTATTCACTTTCCTAATCAAACCAAAATTCTACCCATGCAAATCTTTTTGGCCGAAATTCTCAAATCAATATTACCTTTCCATATCTTTTTATTTACCAAAACTCTATCCTTACCATATCCCAACAAAAATAACCACCCAAGATTCTTTTCCTACCAAAATTCAAATTAAAAAAAAAAAAAAAAAAAAAAAAAGGAAAGAACTATATTGGACGGCACACCCATGTGCACAAGTACAAAAGTAAAAACCTACTCTTACACAATCATAATTACTCTTACACCTATTACTTTTACCACATTAATTCTCAACCAATTTTTTTACCACTTCCTCTCCTTCCTCACGGTTCCACTACAAACAACACACAAACCTTCAACCTTCAACCTTCAACCTTCAACAATGGCTTCCACTAGATCAAAACTTGCCAAAAACCCAAATCCGAAAACCCCCAAGCCAAGCATGCCTAAAAATACCTCTTCTCCTCCCACACAACAATCACCCAACCCAAACCAAACCGAGTCGGGTGCGGGTCTTGAGGGTACGAAAAGAAGACGGTTAAATAAAGGCAAAGGTAGACTCCAAGAAGATGTTACAAACGAACCCACTGACACGGTTTCCGAGGAGACCACACGGATAACTCTTCGTGATTTTTCGCCGCAAGAAACCTCTTCGGGAATTGATAAACTCCGTCTTACAAAAGACGAAAGAAAACTTGTGAACCGGGTTGCTCAATATGGAATACACGGTGGTCGGTATTATCCTAAGGCTTGGTGTGACAAGTATAGGGCTTTGGGATTCTTTTCTGATTTTCTGAATTTCCAAGAATGGGAAACGATGGCTGAGTTTTCGGGTCCGGTGTATCCGATTGAGGTAATTCAATTCTTTTCCTCTGTTTCTTTAGACAATGGTGTCTTGCATGCCGTCATAAATGGCCGTTCAGTTTCGATTTCCGTGACGGACTTTTGTACTCTGTTTTCGGTTCCTGATGATGGAATCAAAATCAATCCGAGTACGTCATGGGAGGAACTGACGGACATGGCTAAGCTGGAGGTTAAGCAGTATTTTGATGTTGGGGTGACGGTGTCGAGTTGCGTGTTGGCTGGAAGTGTGTCACCAAAACTGAAATTTTTGTTAAACTTTTTATGGAATACTGTGATTCCGCGACGGGGCGGACGTGATAAAATTGCATGCTATGAGATGTTAGTCGTTAAGCATTGGTTGGAAGGAAATCGGGTTAATTTACCTTCTCTTGTTTTTAATCGTATTTCACAAACCGCTTTCTCGGTGACCGAAGACAAATTTTACTCTACTCTTGACTTGCCGTATGGCATGTGGTTGTCACGGCTCTTCGAGTCAAAGGGAGTTGTTAATGTGCAAAATTATGGGGTCGCCGTAAAAGATGAAATGTGTGATACGTTCTTGAAATTTATGAAGCTTGATGCTAATGGTCCGGAGTTGTTATTTTTGGTCAAAGGAGGTTCGGTTGGATTGTCTTCGGGTGGGGTTGATTTTTCTGTGATTGAATCCAAATTAGATATGTTCATTGGTAGTATTATGGAGCGCTTGGATGCGCAGGATAAGAAAATTGAGACGGTTTTGGACACGGTTGTTCAAGCCGTGGCCGTGGGTTCTTTGGGCTCAACCCGTGACCAAGGTGGGTCGGGTGTGAGTCATGAAATGAGGACATGGATGGATGGTGTGGATGATCGCCTTGCTAAGTTGGAACGTAATATTATCGATTGTAAGCAAGAGGCGTATAGGCAAAGGGATAGGATGACTTTCTTGGTGAGCCAAGGCGGGTCGTTGGTTAAGAGCGGAACGGAGATGCGTGAGGGAATGCGTACTATATACGATGCGACGGAGGCTCTTTCGCTGAAAGTCCGGAACTTTGATGTTTGCCTCACCGCTCAAGCTTCTCATGTGTCTAATTGCCTTGACCGTCTCTCCACTCTTGAGTACCGCACTAGGCCCGGTTATGTCGATCCTAACAAAATCCGTCAACCCAAAATGCCTTGATTTTTCTATCCTTGGTTGTTTTAACTCTTAAACTACTAATCCTATTCGGCCCATTTGGCTTATTTTGACATTGTCTATTCGGCCCAATGGCAACTAACAATATATTTTGTGGTTTGTAGTTTAATCAACATTTGCATTTTATTTGGTTTGATATATATCGTCTTATATTGCGTATTTTGCATATCTATTTCTTGCCTTGACATGTGTTATTCTAGTCGTTTCATGTCTTTGTTCTTGTCTTTTCAATGATGCCAAGAGGGGGAAGAAATGATATGATTTGAGTCTTTGCTTAAGCTTGCTCCTGGTCAAGACTCGTTATCTCTTAAATTCTCTCAAGCTATAACTTTGGCTAAGTTGTTTTGTTCTTGCGATCAAAGTTGCTATAACTTTGGAGTGCTTTGTTGAGGGGGAACCATACTTAGTCACATTGTTAAGTAGATCTCTTGAGAAAATCATATGAGACTTGTCATCATCAAAAAGGGGAAATTTGTTGGACCAATTTGATAGTTTTGATAATGACATATGTTTACGTGATAATATGTTTTACTTGATATATCATATGCGTGTAATTGTGTGCTTTAGTCTTATTATAGCTAGCAACAATTATGAGAAGAAAGATCAAAGTTAGGCATAACTTTGATAAAGTTTGTGAGACAAAGTTATAACAACTTCAGGAATAAATTTGGAAGTGAACATGGAAGTTATAGCTAACCAGGCATAACTTTAAAGAAAATCGCTTCAAACAAGATCTACATCAAACTACACAAGACTCGAGATGGAGGGTCTTTGTGATCAAGATGAAGAGATGATCCGTATACTGAAGATCTTTGTGAAGATTAGATAGTATAGGTCGTCATTCGGTAACTATTCCATTCGCGAGATTTTATGTTCAAAAGTTATAGCTTTAGTCTATGATTTTGAATGATAAAATATTGATGCATGATTTTGGAAATAAAATGTTTTGAAATGTTTTCAAAAGTGAAAGAGTATTTTTATATTTATCACTTATTTTAATAGAGAATATATTTATGAGATTCTATTGGTTAGTAATACAACTTATGGGTTGTCATGCTACCTAGGGTTTCTAATATATTCTATCTCAATTTGTGGTTAACCTAATTAGCCCACCTAGTGGTTGAGCCATCTAGGGTTTCGTGAAACCTAGTTTGTGCCACCTAGGGATTCGTGCTCCTAGGGTTTCGTGAGCTATAGGAATCCGGCCTCCATAGGTTTGTTTCCTTAGTTTACCTAATCTAGGATTCTACTATATCTTTACAACAATATTTTGAGATATAAAGATAAATATATTTCTATAAGATAAACCAAATAATATTTTGAGATAAAGATATTTCTATAAGATTAGCAAATATTATTTTATGATAAGATAAGTATCTTTATTAAATATTATACTAGGGTTTTAGATCTACTATGATTCTACTACTATAAATACTCATTCACATGTAAATTGCAAAACACACGAAATACACTACATACACACGGCACAATTATTTACTAGTGTTGATTTTCCAAAATCGTTTTAAAGCAAACCTTTGAGCAAATATTTATTATTTTTAGAGTTTGTTTTTAAAAGAGTCGTGCATCAATTATGATCAATCGCTTGAGTGAAATACGTTATTGGATAATAGTACATCATTATAAGCTTACAATTCTTTAACGGGAATCTGTGTGAGTTATATTGTACTTTCTTATTAGCGTAAGATAGTATAGAGTATTTAGCGATACTCACCTTGAGTTATAATCATAGTGTTGATTATACGAGTGGGTTGGTAATTTTTGTAATCCGTAGAAAGGTACTAAAAATTATTAATCGAGAATAGTGGACGTAGGTTTCAACGTGTGAAACTGAACCACTTCAAAATTCGTGTGCCTCTCTCTCTTATCTCTTTACTTTTCGTTATTTCGTTATTCGCGCTTACTTTGATTAATTAATTAGTTGATTTTTAATTCATAAGATCAAATAATTAATTACATATCATATAAATCGAAAAAGTGGGGCTAGTTTTTAATACTCAATTCACCCCCCCTCCCTTTCGTATTCGATCAATAGACTCTACAATTGGTATCAGAGCCTCGTGCTCTTGATTGCCTTACAGCAAGGAGTCTGATCCATTTATCTTTTTATTTTTATTTATTTTCCGCTGCATTTAATTTTATTTTAATGGGTTTCAAACATCTGAAGTGTCCCGTATTCGATGGGAAGAACTACAGTCTATGGAAAAATATGATGACCCATTTCATAAAGGGTAACGATTGGGAGTGTTGGCTAATCATTAAGAATGGTCCTAATAAGATCATGCTTGGAACGGCTACAGGCACTTCCATCGAAAAGAAAGAATATGACTATGTTGAGGCAGATTATAAGAAAGCTGAGAAAAATTCAAAGGCTATTAGTCTGTTGCAAAACGGCATGACCCATACTGAATTTGATCGTTTCTCATCTAGTTCTACTTCCAAGGAAATATGGGATGGTCTTGAGTTAGCCTATGAGGGGACGACTGTTGTCAAAAAACAACGTATTGCACTACTTATACGAAAATACGAACTGTTCTCCATGGAACAAAATGAATCGCTTGACAGCATGTCCACTCGCTTCTCCAGTATCATTAATGAAATGAAAAATCTTGGTAAAACTTTTGACTCCGAGGAAATTGCCAGGAAGATCCTTAGAAGTCTATCTAAACGATGGAGACCTAAGGTGACGGTAATTAAGGAATGTAAATATCTATCTGACCTATCTTATCAAGAGCTACTTGGAACCCTAATGGCTCACGAGATTACTCTTGGTGAAGATGAGGCAAACGATAGTAATAGCAAGAAAGTGGCGTTACAAGCCGAATCCAGTGAAAGACATGATTCGGATCTTGAAGATGAAACGGTGTTATTTGCTAGACGTTTTAAGAAAAAGTTCTTTAATAAACCACAAGGGAAAACGTTTAACAATAACACTAACAAATCTTACAAAAAGCCAATTGAGTCAAAAGGGTCTCTTTCAAGTCGTGGTTGCTTCAAATGTGGGGATAATGATCACATGATCAAAGATTGCCCCACATGGAAGAAAATCAAAGACAAAAATCAACGAGACAAAACCAAGAAGGAATTCAAGCAAGTGTTGATGGCTTATTGCTGGGGAGATCTCGACACAGAGGACGACGAGTCAGAGGAAGAAGAAGTCGCCAACTTGTGTCTAAGCAACGTCAGTCTTGATCTAATTTCTGACAGTGACAATGAAAGCGAATCCGAGATGTGTCTTGTTGGCAACTCAGATTCAGAACCAGATTCAGAAGATGACGAAGAGGTTAGTCATCTTGAACTTAAAAAGCAAGGTAAGAATTTATCTAAGAAGTCTTTAATTAAGTATTTTGAAGAAGCCTTAGATCATTGTCATGAACAGAGTCTTGAATTAAAGATCTTAAAGAACAAATTCTTGATATTGCTGAGGAAAACCAACTTCTAAAGGCCAAAGCTAAAAAGCTCAAGTCTAAAGTTATGGCAACTTCAGCTATAACTTCAGACAAGACAAATGTTGAGAAAGAAGCTCTTGAGTCTAAAGTTATAGCTAATGAAGCTATAATCTCAGAGTTAAAACTCAACATTAAGCATCTTCAAGCCAAAGTTATAGCTAATGAAGCTATAACTTTAGAATTGAAGAAAGTCAATGAGCTTTTACAATCTGAAGCTAAGGCAAAGGAAGTTGTTATCCTTGATCACGAAAAAGTAAACTCCTTTCTCACTCAGCAATTAAAAGATACTAAGGCTGAATTCTCCCAATCCAAAAGTCAACACAATGAGGAGAAACTTATCTTGAATAAACATTTCAATGATTTTCGTGAAATTTTTAAAAAGAACAATCCCTCCAAAGACTCGAATGTAGACCATTCGTCGTGTGAAAAAGAAATTCAGTCTTTGAAGGAATTGCTCCTACATGCACGAAAAGTTCATGATAAGTGGGAAGGAAGTCAGAAGGTCTTAGACTTCCTTACCGAACAGTCTAACAATAACATGAAGATGGGTCTAGGTCATGAATGCTATAGTCGTAGAGACCATGATAAGTGCAAATCCACTCCTTCTGACCGTGATTTCAGAAGAAGGAAGTATGTCAATCTTTCAGAATATCTGATTTGCAATTATTGTGGTCACAACGGTCATGTTAAAGATAATTGTGTTAAATATGTTAATGACAACAAAAATCAAACTGATTTTGTGAAAGAGCATGACGTGTCTAGTGAGTCCGATTCTGAACCTCAACGTGATGAGGTTAGAAATAATGAGTTTAGATGGTTTTATGACATGGCTTTCGATTACACATCTGTACCTTCAAAATCTAAACCTAATGTGAATCAGAAGCAGTCGTTTAAACCTAATGTGCGTCACAACAATAACAAACAATATAATAAACCTAGCAAACCCTATCCTAAGAAGAAAAGAATTGTCAAACAGGTATGGGTTAGGAAGGCTTAAATACATAGAGTCACTAACCACAAAGGACCCAACTTAGCGTGGGTACCTAAAAGCTGTATTTGATTCTCTTGCAGATAATACTGAAAGAAAACAATCTATGGTATCTCGACAGTGGATGTTCGAGACACATGACTGGAAACAAGAATTTATTTCTTTCACTAGAACCCTTCAACGGTGGCAAGGTCACCTTTGGAGACAACAAGAAAGGCAACATAATCGGTGTAGGTAAGATTGGTATATCTTCTTCACATGCTATTAATAATGTATATCTAGTAGATGGCCTTAAGCATAACTTGCTAAGTATCTCTCAATTATGTGACAAAGGAAATAAAGTCGTTTTTCATTCAAATGTTTGTCGCATCATAATTGAAGGTACTAGTACTGTTATCTTAGAAGGTTTACGTAAACGGAACGTGTATATGATTGATTTAAACAAAGTCACTACAAGTTCCTTTACGTGCATGAAAGTCACCGTGGATGACTCAAGTCTTGGGATTTAGTTGAGGGTCTACCCTCAATCAAATTCGAACAAGAGAAGATGTGTGACTCATGTGCCCGTTGTAAACAAGTTAGATCTTCATTTAAACCGAAACGAGTAGTAAGTACAGAGCGTCCACTTGAGTTGGTACACATGGATTTGTGTGGACCTATGAAAGTTAGAAGCCGCGGTGGATCAAGGTACGTATTCGTCCTAGTCGACGACTACTCCAGGTATGTTTGGCCTATCTTTCTATTTACTAAAGATGAAACTTTCGATGAGTTTGTAGTACTAATGAAGCTCGCCCAAAACAAGTATGACAAAAAGTTAGTTTCCATTCGTACGGATCATGGCACCGAATTTGATAATCAAGCTTTCATAGAATATTGTAGGGAGAATGGTGTAGGACATAACTTTTCTGCACCACGAACCCCACAACAAAATGGTGTCGTGGAACGTAAGAATAGAACATTAGAGGACATGGCCCGCACTATGCTTTTGTGTAGTGGCCTTCATAAGAGCTTTTGGGAAGAAGCCATTAGTACTGCATGCTATGTGCACAATAGAGCTATGATTAGACCTATTCTTAAAAAGACTCCTGATGAGCGATTTGTCGCGTACCGCTCAAGCAAAACAATTTATGAAACCCAACTAATGCGATAGCGGAAGTCGGGGTCGAACCACAAGGATGGAGGGGTCAACTACAAGTTTGCATGAATCCTATTCTAGCCTAATAAATGTTGGATGGGAAAACTAACTAAAAACTAGGAAAAACAAGTAATCGCTAAGTAATAGAGATGAACACAATTAAGGGAAAGACTAAGGTGAAGGGTTCACCTTAGGGGGATTAATGGGCTAGTCGGGTAATTAGCAAATGGGTAAGTAATTCGAGTAAAATCAATTGCTAATGTCTCAACAATCAATAATCATCAACAAAGCCATCGCATTTGTCTCAAATCACCCATATAAACACTTAGTCTAATCATTTCTACCACCGTCGCTTAAGAAATAATCAAACCATGCTTGATAAAACGAGCAACTTTCGTTCACACATTTCATCAAACACTTAGTGTTCATATGAGCAATACCCAAATTATTTACCACAAACTTACTAATTAACCAACCTAATACCCCACATAATCCTCCCTTAGGCTCCCCCTAAACCCTAGAGGAGAACTACTCACACATACTAAGGGGAATCAAAGCACTAAAGGCAAGAAGGAGTTCAATCAACATCATGTTAAGAGATGAACAATTAAAACAATCAAATGATAAACAATAAACTAGAAATGGAAATTAATTGCATAAACAACAAAAAAGATGAGAAATTTAATACCAACAAGCTTGTATTAATGATGAGGGAGAATGTCTTCACCCTTAGAATCCTCAATACAAACCCCAAAACTGAAATAATCTCCTAGGAAAGACTAGATCTAGCAACTTGAAATGAGAAACTAAGCTTAATTAGGGAAAGATTAGGAGAGTAATTAGTACTTAATAGAGGCTACAAATATCTAGGGTTTTGTGCTAAGAGGAATGTAAAAACTGCTTACAAAATAATAGGGGGAGGGTATATATAGGTATCTCGAAATTAAGGAAGAAATTAGAAGAAGAGGGCGAATTTTCAGTCTTGTGTTCCTGGCCGGTCGACCGGCCGCCGGCCCTCTGACCGGCCTGGAGCACATCAGTAACTCCCATCTACTCGCCTTCAAAATTCTTCAAAATCTTCTAAGTATGGAAAATGGGGGTCTAGGCCGGCCAACCGGCCGCCGGTCCCCCACCGGCCTGGAGCACTTTTTCATGCTAATGATCATTCTGATGTAGTGCAGGCCGGGTAGGCGACCGGCCGCCGGTCGACCGGCCGGCACTACCTGACCAATTCTTCTACTCTTTCTTTCTTCATTCTTTGTGGAGTAGTGGTCTGGGCCGGTGGGCCGGCCGCCGGTCAGTAGGCCGGCCTGCACCACCTGGGCAAGCTTTCTTCACTTCTTCGTCTCATCTTCAAATCCCGACTCATGCAAGACCCTTACGCTCCAATTTCTTCATTTCCGCCTTAATTCCTACAAATTAAGACCGACATTCATAGCACGGGAAATCGGGAAGCAAAATGCAATCAAGGGCACGCAAATCCGTGTAAACGGACCAAAATGGGGACGAAAATGAGGGAAAAATATGACTAATTAAATGCTTATCAACTCCCTGTGAACTTTTAAAAGGGATAAAACCCAATATAGCTCACCTTCGTTGCTTCGGGAGTAAATGTTTTGTCCATAATAATGGAAAAAGTAATTTGAGCAAATTTGATCCACGAAGTGACGAAGCTGTGTTTGTTGGTTATTCTAATCATAGTAAGGCTTTTAAAGTTTTTAACAAAAGAACGTTGTGCATAGAAGAAAGTGTTCATGTCGTATTTGATGAAGATAATGTGCCTGAACAAGTTGAACAGAATGAAGAAGAAGACATGAATGATCCAGACTTTCGCCTTTCAAGGGAAGACGAGCCAGTTAATAATGAAGAAGTTATTGAAGGAATCAATGATGAAATTGATAAATCCGCAAATGACCTTGAACAGAGAACTGAGACAATTGTTGATGATACGAATGTCTCTTCTCAACACAAGGAAAAGGAAACTGAAGTTATAGCTGATGATGCTATAACTTTGAACCAGAACCAAGATGGTGTAACTGAAGTTGTACCAACTTCAGCTATAACCCCAGAGTCCAACTCAGGGGGAACCAATCTTGATTCTGAATCATTTGAGGAAAGTGATAGTTCATCAGATGATGATGAGCCTAGGAACTCTAAGAAATGGAAATATAAGAGTTCTCACCCTATGGATTCTATCCTAGGAAGTTTGAATAAGGGAGTTCAAACGAGGCGAACATTAAATAACTTTTGTTCATTCTATTCCTTTCTGTCTACCATAGAGCCTACCAACATAAAGGAAGCTCTTGCAGAATCCGACTGGATTGTGGCTATGCAAGAGGAGCTTCAACAGTTCGAACGTAATAAAGTATGGCACCTTGTGCCACGACCTCCTAATCGAACTGTGATTGGTACTCGATGGGTATTCAGAAAAAATTGGATGATTCAGGAGTTATAGTTCGTAACAAGGCTCGATTGGTCGTTCAAGGTTATAATCAACAAGAAGGGATTGATTATGACGAGACATTCGCTCCAGTAGCAAGACTTGAAGCTATTCGCTTGCTCATCGCTTTCGCAGCTCATAAAGGAATGAAATTATTCCAAATGAACGTTAAGAATGCTTTTCTTAACGGTTATTTGGAAGAAGAGGTTTTTGTTGAACAACCTCCTGGATTTTTGAATAGCAAGTTTCAAAACCATGTTTTTAAACTCGATAAAGCTCTATATGGTTTGAAACAAGCGCCTAGGGCTTGGTACGACAGATTGTCAAAATTTTTATTACAAAACAATTTTAAAAGAGGATCTGTCAACAAAACCCTATTTCTAAAATCCGAGGGTTCTGATTTACTTGTTACTCAAATTTATGTAGACGATATCATCTTTGGTTCTACTAACAATAAATTGTGCAAGTACTTTTCAGATCTAATGACCTTAGAATTTGAAATGAGCATGATGGGAGAATTGAAATTCTTCCTAGGACTGCAGATTCAACAAACCAAAGAAGGAATAAAGATTCACCAACAAAAATATGTCAAGGAGCTAATCAGAAAATTTGGTATGGAGAACGCTCATCCAATGGACACACCTATGGTAACTGATAAAAAGTTGACCTTAGACGAAAATGGTAAGTCCGTAGATGAGACTACATATCGAGGTATGATTGTTTCTTTATTATATTTAACTGCAAGTAGACCTGACATTATGTTCAGCGTATGTGTCTGTGCTAGATTTCAATCATGTCCTAAAGAATCACATATGATTGCAGTTAAACGTATCTTGAGATATTTAATTGGTACATCTAATTTATATTTATGGTATCCACTTGAGTGCAATTTCGATCTAGTAGGATATTCAGACGCAGATTATGCGGGATGTTCTTTAGATAGAAAAAGTACCTCTGGATTTGCTACGTTTGTTGGACCTTGCATAATTACTTGGGGCTCAAAGAAGCAAAATTCGGTTGCATTGTCTACTGCAGAAGCCGAATATATCGCTGCAGGACTGGTATGTTCTCAACTACTTTGGTTAAAGCAACAACTATGTGATTATGGTGTTAATGTTGGTTGTATGCCTGTTTTCTGTGATAATACGAGTGCTATTGTTATTTCTAAGAACCCAGCTCAGCATTCTCGTACTAAGCATATAGACATTAGACATCATTTTTTGCGTGACCATGTAGAAAAGGGCAACATTAAACTCGAATTTTGTAGTACTGACAATCAATGGGCTGACATTTTAACAAAGGCGTTAGCGAGAAGACGTTTTGAGATTTTGCGGTTGGAAATGGTTTAATCGGTAGCAATTAAATTCATCTTATTTATTTTGTGAACCTGCGTGACTGGCTAGAATAAGACGAGATTATATGACTGTGTCCGCATATTTCATTGCTAGTATATTTGTGTTTAATATTATATATTTTACGTGAGTATCTTGCATATTAAGTGTTTTATGGAAATTGAATTATGAACCACATATTTGCCAAATACCTATCTTATTCACTTTCCAAAATTGAGCCAAATTCTACCCATGTATACCATGTTAGCCGAAATTCTCAAATAAAATCACCTTACCATATCTCTTTATTTACCAAATTCTATCCTTACCATATCCCAACAATTAACCACCCAAGATTCCTTTTCCTACCAAAATTCAAATAACAAAAAAAAAGGGAAAGAAATCAATTGGGGCCGGCACACCCATGTGCCCAAGTACAAAAGAAACACCAACCTCTTACACAATCATAATTACCCATCACCCATCACTTTTACCACTTCAATACTCAACCAAATTTTTACTACCCTCTTCTCCTTCCTCACGGCTCCCTTACACAAAAAAAAAACCCAAACCTTCAACCCTCTTCAATGGCTTCTACTAGATCAAAAATTTCCAAAAATCCAAACCCAAAAACTCCCAAGCCTAGTATGCCCACAAATACCTCTTCAACTCCCACACAAACATCACCCAACCCAAACCAAACTGAGCCCGGTGCGAATCTTGAGGGTACAAAAAGAAGACGGTTAAATAAAGGCAAAGGAAGACTCCAAGATGAAGCTACAACCGAAGTTGATAACACGGTTCCCGAGGCACCATCACGGGTTACATTGCGTGATTTTTCGCCTCAAGAAACATCTTCTGGGATTGATAAACTCCGTCTCACGAAAGACGAAAGGAAGCTTGTAAACCGAGTTGCTCAGTATGGAATACACGGTGGTCGTTATTATCCGAAGGCTTGGTGTGACAAATATCGGGCTTTGGGATTCTTTACCGATTTTCTGAATTTCCAAGAATGGGAATCCATAGCTCAGTTTTCGGGTCCTGTTTATCCGGTTGAGGTAATACAGTTCTTTTCTTCTGTTTCTTTAAACGATGGAGTGTTGAATGCCGTTATAAATGGCCGTTCAGTTTCGATTTCCGTGACGGACTTTTGTACTCTGTTTTCGGTTCCTGAGGATGGAATCAAAATCAATCCGAGTACGTCATGGGAGGAACTGACGGACATGGCTAAGTTGGAAGTTAAGCAGTATTTTGATGTTGGGGCGTCATTGTAGAGTTGTGTGTTGGCGGGAAGTGTGTCACCAAAATTGAAATTTTTGTTAAACTTTTTATGGAATACCGTGATTCCGCGACGGGGCGGACGTGACAAAATTGCATGCTATGAGATGTTGGTCGTAAAGCATTGGCTGGAGGGCAATCGGGTTAATTTACCTTCTCTTGTCTTTTCTCGTATTTCACAAACCGCTTTTTCGGTGACCGAAGACAAAATATACTCCACTCTTGATTTGCAGTATGGTATGTGGTTGTCACGGCTTTTAGAGTCGAAAGGAGTTGTTAATGTGAACAATTATGGGGTCGCCGTAAAAGACGAAATGTGTGATACGTTCTTGAAGTTTATGAAGCTAGATGCTAATGGTCCGGAGTTGTTGTTTTTAACAAAAGGTGGGTCGGTCGGGTTACAGTCGGGAGGGGCTGATTTTTCCGGGATTGAGACAAAATTGGATATGTTCATTGGTAGTATCATGGAGCGCTTAGACGCGCAGGATAAGAAAATTGAGGCGGTCTTGGACACGGTTGTTCAAGCCGTGGCAGTGGGTCCGAACTCTACCCGTGACCAAGGTGGGTCGGGTGTGAGTCATGAGATGAGGACATGGATGAATGGTATGGATGATTGCCTTGCTAAGTTGGAACGGAACATTGTTGATTGTAAGCAAGAATTGTATAGGCAACGGGATCGGATGACATTCTTGGTGAGCCAAGGCGGTTCTTTGGTTAAGAGCGGAACGGAGATGCGTAAGGGGATGCGTACTATATATGATGCGACGGAGGCTCTTTCGTTGAAAGTTCGGAACTTTGACGTTTGCCTCACCGCTCAAGCTACACATGTGTCTTCTTGCCTTGACCGTCTCTCCACTCTTGAGTACCGCACTAGGCCCGGTTATAAAGCACCCTAGCCTCATCCACCTACCCACAATGCCTTGCTTTTCTATCCTTCTTTGCTTATCTCTTGAACTACTTAACCATATTCGGCCCATTTTGGCATGTTTAAACAATTGTTCTATTCGGCCCAATGGCAACTAATACTCTATTTTGTGGTTTGTAGTTTTTATTTAACATTTACTCTTGAGTTTGCTTGGTATAAATCGTTTTATATTGCGTATTTTGCATATCTATTCCTTGCCTTGACATGTGTTATTCTAGTCGTTTCATGTCTTTGTTCTTGTCTTTTCAATGATGCCAAGAGGGGGAAGAAATGATATGATTTGAGTCTTTGCTTAAGCTTGCTCCTTGTCAAGACTCGTTATCTCTTAAAGTCTTTCGAGCTATAACTTTGGCTAAGTTGTTTTGTTCTTGCGATCAAAGTTGCTATAACTTTGGAGTGCTTTGTTGAGGGGAACCATACTTAGTCACATTGTTAAGAGGAAATCATAAGAGACTTGTCATCATCAAAAAGGGGGAATTTGTTGGACCAATTTGATAGTTTTGATAATGACATATGTTTACGTGATAATGTGTTTTACTCGATATATCATATGCATGTAATTGTGTGCTTTAGTCTTATTATAGCTAGCAACAATTATGAGAAGAAAGATCAAAGTTAGGCATAACTTTGATAAAGTCTGTGAGACAAAGATATAACAACTTCAGGAATAACTTTGGAAGTGAACATGGAAGTTATAGCTAACCAGGCATAACTTTAAAGAAAATCGCTTCAAACAAGATCTACATAATACTACACAAGACTCGAGATGGAGGGTCTTTGTGATCAAGATGAAGAGATGATCCGTATACTGAAGATCTTTATGGAGATTAGATAGTATAGGTCGTCATTCGTTAACTATTCCATTCGAGAGATTTTATGTTCAAAAGTTATAGCTTTAGTCTATGACTTTGGATGATAAAATATTGATGCATGATTTTGGAAATAAAATGTTTTGAAATGTTTTCAAAAGTGAAAGAGTATTTTTATATTTATCAATTATTTTAATAGAGAATATATTTATGAGATTCTATTGGCTAGTAATACAACTTATGGGTTGTCATGCTACCTAGGGTTTCTAATATATTCTATCTCAATTTGTTGTTAACCTAATTAGCCCACCTAGTGTTTGAGCCACCTAGGGTTTCGTGAACCTAGGTTTGTGCCACCTAGGGTTGCGTGCCTCCTAGGGTTTCGTGAGCTAGAGGATTTCGGCCAATCTAGGTTGTTTCCTTAGTTTACCTAATCTAGGATTCTACTATATCTTTACAACAATATTTTGAGATATAAAGATAAATATATTTCTATAAGATAAACCATATAATATTTTGAGATAAAGATATTTCTAAAAGATTAGCAAATATTATTTTATGATAAGATAAGTATCTTTATTAAATATTATACTAGGGTTTAAGATCTACTATGATTCTACTACTATAAATACTCATTCACATACAATTTGTAAAATACACGAAATACACTACATACACACGGCACAATTATTTACTAGTGTTGATTTTCCAAAATCGTTTTAAAGCAAACCTTTGAGCAAATATTTATTATTTTTAGAGTTTGTTTTTAAAAGAGTCGTGCATCAATTATTAGCAATCGCTTGAGTGAAATACGTTATTGGATAATAGTACATCATTATAAGCTTACAATTCTTTAACGGGAATCTGTGTGAGTTATATTGTACTTTCTTATTAGCGTAAGATAGTATAGGGTATTTAGCGATACTCATCTGAGTTATAATCATAGTGTTGATTATACGAGTGGGTTGGTAATTTTTGTAATCCGTAGAAAGGTACTAAAAATTATTAATCGAGAATAGTGGACGTAGGTTTCAACGTGTGAAACTGAACCACTTCAAAAATCGTGTGCCTCTCTCTTATCTCTTTACTTTTCGTTATTTCGTTATTCGCGCTTACTTTGATTAATTAATTAGTTGATTTTAATTCATAAGATCAAATAATTAATGTACATATCATATAAAGCGAAAAAGTGGGGCTAGTTTTAATACTCAATTCACACCCCCCCCCCCCCCCCTCTTTCGTATTCGATCCATAGACTCTTCAGTGAAAATTGTGATTCGTGCATAATTGACCCCAGCCGGCCGACCGGCAGCCGGTCAGCACCGGCTGGGGAGTGGCTGATGTTGAATTGTTGTTACGTAAAATTTTACTAATGCCTTATATCTCAGCCGGCCGACCGCAGCCGGTCAGCCGACCGCAGCCGGTCAGCCGACCGGCTGAGACACACCTCATTTTGTCTTCGTTTTTCTCGTATGATATTGGTCCCGGCAACCGGTCCCTTTGACCGGCTGGGACACGCTGCATTTTCAATTGTTTTTCAAGTATGACATTGGTGCCAGCCGGGTAGCCGGTAGCCGGTCCCCTTGACCGGCTGGCACACGCTGCCAACTCATTTGTATTTCTTACTTATGTTTTTCATTTATAATATTTTCGATGGTTCGTTTATCGTATAAATTTACGGAATGACTTTAAATATTAATGTTTCGAATAAATGATATTCCTTTCGCTTGTATCGCATGTTTTGTGACGGTTTTTGATATGTCCCACTTTGAGTCGGTTTTACACATGTTAATGGTTTGAGCACTATTTGTTATGTGCTTTGTACTCTCATTCCCCTGGCTACCTCCGCGTTCGTAAGGCTGGAATGTCGGAACGAGGAGTGTATCCTTACTGCTTAATTGCATGTGTTAGTGGGCATATGACGACGTTGTTGGGAGGCGAACGCTTTGCGTTGATCGCCCCGGCCGTCAAATGTTGTATACTTGCGAGGTGGTGTCATTGCATGTAGCATACCGAATTTGGGGTACTCGGCGTCTATTGATCGACCGAGTCTTGGATGCGAAATGTTTATCGCATGTCGAATCGGAAAATGTGATTCCGAGAGTCTGGCCAGATTTAGACTACGACCATATTATTATCGTCGTTCTCCCGGGAGGAAATTAGTCTACATATACGAAATGTTTGAATCGTGTATGCGTTCAAGGAAATGTTTATCCCGTGGATGCGATTTTAATCATACTTGCCATGTACACGGTGCTAGTGCGTGTCATTTACCGTGAGAGTTGTTGTCAACATATTTGTACGTTTGGATGGATGATTATATGATTGATTATATGTGATCTTTGGATGACTTGGCATGGTTTGTTTGTCGAGTCTCAATCTTATCAAGTTTATGCCGCTAACGGTGAGATGCAAGCCCTTGTGAGTGTATGGTTGCCTAAGAGTGTCTTCCCCGAGTTTATCTATAGTATGATGGTTACGGTTTTGTACTTCATGTACCGATATCTTTACATATTGAATTGCCTATTTATTCTAATCGTACTTCATATATATATATATATTTATATATGCATGGTTCTACTTTCGTATTTCCGTTTAAGTATGTTTATTGTGATATGGCTGGGAGAACCCGGAGTTACTCCCCACTGACTGTGGCATTCATGTTTTTCATGGATGAACAGGTTGCTTGATTGGATGGATTTTTGCTTGTGATATTTTGGGTTCGGGTGTGAGCTAGCGGGCGTTGGCCTGGATGAATCACCTCTAGACGTTGTTTGGCTAGTTTGCTAATAACTTTGATATTTGATAACATTTTGAGAGACTTCGTCTCTTTGTAGTATATTCTACTTTGGTTTGTAATTATTTGACATTCCTCGTATTTTTATCTTAACATGTGAAAAATTTTAAAAACACCGTATTTTTCGCTATATAAATCACATGCTTGTTATGTTTTATTTCCGCATTCGCGAGGGTTGTCACAGTTGGTATCAGAGCTTAAACGCTCCCGACGCACACACGTGAATCCTAAACATAAACTACTTGACCTTGAAATAATAGATGAGAGATGGGTAGAAGTTAAGGATTTTACTTGGTAGTCTATTTGTTTATGCTAAGTGTTAGGATTATCTTGTTTTTTTTTGTTTCTTATGAAGATGGTTAGACCTCGAGTAGTAGAGAATGTTATGCTAGAAGCTTTTACTCAAGTGCTAAAGAATCAGCAAGATGCGGCTATTGCTCAAGCGAACCAAGTCCCCCCTCGTAGAGAAGATAACCACCAAGGAGGCTACGCTTGGGTGGCTAGCCAAAAAGCTAGAAGTAAGATTATACCTTACGGTGGAGAGCCGAACCCTACCGAGCTATCGGAATGGTTTCGAGAAATGGAGAAGCAATTTGATTTATACCAAGTCCGTGAAGAGGACAAGGTGAGGATCGCTAAGCATTTCCTTGTAAGGGAAGCCGATAATTGGTGGGCGATTACTAGTGCAGCCGCTACTCTTGAAGCCGATTTCAATTGGGCTTGTTTCAAAGCTGTAGTTGAAGGCCGATTTTATCCTAAGGAGCTCAAGCAACAAAGGCTCAAGGAATTTATTGACTTCAAGCAAGGTGACTTGTCGGCACAAGACTTCACCACGGAGTTCAACAAGCTTGCTCACTTTGCTCCGAGGCTCATAAAGGATGATGAGGACCGAGCTTTCTACTACCACAACAAGCTTAGTGCTTTACTCCAAAGCAAGATGAGGAGAAATCCTACCTCCTTTGGGGAATTGTATGATGATGCTCTATGGGCCGAGAACTCCATAAAGGCCATCAAGGATAAAGCTATGATGAAAAGTTCCCCTCTTTCCTTCACTCCTAGGCCAAACTTCTATGGAAAAAGACCGTTTACCCCTTCGTCTTCTAATTCGTATGCCAACAAGAGGAGATTCAATCCTCCCCCAAATGCAAGTGCAAGAGTTCCCGCTCCTTTCATTCCTCGAGCTACTTCTAACGTGGCTCATAGGCCATATGCTCAAGCTCAAGCTCAAGGTCGCTTATGTAACTGTTGTAGACAACCACACCACCCCGGTGTGACTTGTTCCAACCGACCTTACGTTTGCTTCTTTTGCCAAAAGGGTAGTCACTGTTATGATGATTGCCCCAATCGAAAGATGCCCCCTCCAATTGCCAAACCTAAGGGTTCTATCTTTGTTCTGAGCCGAGCCGAAGCCGATGCTCATCCGGAGATAATTACGGGTATATTCTCAATCTTAGAGCAACCGTGTCTTATTCTATTTGATAACGGTGCTTCTATGTCCTTTGTGTCTTCGACTTATGCTAATAAATTAACAATCGAGCGTACTTCTAGTGAGGATACTCCCATATCCTTAGCATCCGGAGAAATTATGTCTTGTTCTACTCTTTATCCAAATGTTCCAATCTCTGTTTCAGGTACTATCTTTCCCGCTAATATCGTTAAGTTTCCTCTAGGAGAGTTTGATGTAACTCAGGTATTGACTGGTTAGCGTTATACCATGCTAGGTTCGAGTGTCGAGATCAAAAGATTTATTTAAAGAGTCCTTTAGGAGTTAGAATAACCTATAAGGGATCTCATCCTCGAAAGGGTGTGTCTTTGATTTCCGCAATGAAATTGGTGAGTATGGTAAGAAAGGGTCACCAAGCATACTTGTGTATTGTGACTTCTACAACTACCTCCTTACCGAATATTTAAGATGTGCCTATAGTTCGCGAGTTTGTTGATGTATTCCCCGAAGATTTGCCCGGGATCCCTCTCGAGCGTGATGTTGAGTTTTCTATTGACCTTGTACCTGGATCTGGACCCATAGCCAAAGCTCCTTACCGTATGGCTCCAACCGAATTGAAAGAGTTAAGGAAGCAACTTGATGATATGATTGATAAGGGTTTTATTCGACCAAGTGCCTCGCCTTGGAGTGCTCCCGTTCTCTTTGTGAAGAAGAAAGATGGTTCTATGAGGCTTTGTATTGATTAGCGTGAGTTGAACCGGATTACAATCAAGAATAGGTATCCTTTGCTAAGAATTGAAGATTTGTTTGATCAACTAAAGGGTGTATCTACTTTTTTCAAGATTGATTTGAGATCCGGATATCACCAAATTCCCGTTCGTGATGCCGATATTCCAAAGACCGCTTTTAGTACAAGGTATGGTCACTTTGAGTTCAAGGTGATGCCATTTGGATTGACTATGGATCAAATGAACCGCACATTTAGTGAGTACTTTGACAAGTGTGTGGTGGTGTTCATAGACGATATCCTTATTTTTTCCAAGACCGGAGAAGAGCATGTTATTCATCTTAGGACTTGTGACACCCTCAAATTTGCGGAAAGAAAAAAAAAATTATTTAAATACATAAAAGACAAGAATACATAACAAAGGTGTCTGAAATAAAAAGGTTCATTACAAAACGGAAATAATATTATACAAAAGAAATATACAAGACGGGAGACATATCTCCCGTATAAATACGGAAACGAAAAGAGTATATAATAATATACAATCTAAGAACCGAATATAGGTCCAAGGTAAATACTTCGCTCGCTAGCTCGTCAATGTACCCCAATGTATGCCACACAAACTCTGCCCACACGCATTAATATAACACGGAAGCCACAGTCAGTGGGAGTAACTCCGAGTTCTCCCAGCAACGAATGGGTCGAGTTTAATTAACATAATAACATAAAAGCAATGTATATGGAAAATAAAACACCTTAACATATATGATATGCTTTTCATGTTTATGAAACATTAACTAACATATAACATAGCATATGAAAGAAGCTAGTCATGTGAATCCGATAATAAACTATCACACGAGGTAGAGGTAAGCTGGTATCTAGCTCAGAGGTTACCGTTAACAATGCCTGATCACTCAAAACCCTATCAACACGTAAATCGTGATCAGTTAACAACTCGGTAATCCAACTCTTCAAACCTTAGCCGGCTTGCATCTCACCTTCTAGAACTCATAGAATCATACAAACATGAAAGACCAATACTTCTATAAACAGGCATAAGTTCCTAGCACGGCCCATAGTCGATTGTAACTCGAGGCTATACCACAAGGTAGGAAAACATCCTAGTCCTAGACTGATCAGACCTAGCGACAACAGCTATTCTATTCCCCGTCCCATGACATAACCGTACATAAGAAACTCTACTAGGCGACCCCCTAAGCAGAGATGGCTAGTACTTAAGCTGGCTCCATTCCCAAAGTGGAACTCTTAGGCAACCATGCCCCGCCTTGGATATAAACCCACCAAGCCGGGACACAAAAGCTATCGACGGTGAACATATACTCGTTAAAGACAGTACGACCTATCTATGTCATGGTCCAAGATACTCATTTAGAATTAGCATGGTCAAGACGCCATATACTCATAATTCTCTATGGGTACTTAGTCAACACGACATATAACATACAATCAAACAGTCACGGGAAAAACATCCTATCATGTGACTAATTGCATATAAATCAAATTCAAATATCATATCGCCTCATATCTACTAAGGCTAATTCAATAATTAAATAAAACCTTATTTGAAGACAAATCCCCGACCCGAGTCCCGCGACGGGTCATCAGTCAAAACGGGGCTGACTAGATCTTAGTTTGACCAAACCCGTTTGGTCAAACCGGCTATAAACAGAGTCTTTACCACATAGACTTGCACATAAAAATCATCATATTCATTACATGTTATTTTATTAAAACTTCTAACATGTGAATTATTTAATCTTACTAAAACCCGCTTGACTTAAAGGATATCAAATTCACCTACAATCTCGTATTATAATTTCTAACATGTGAGAAATAATAATTTTATGAAAAACCTTTTTAATTAAATATTTTACTTATTAACATTTCCCACTTGCTAAATATTACAAAACACGATAAAATGGCAATAACTCAAAAACCGTCACAAGTATAAGGAAGGGGACCCACGGGCTGATTTGGGCCGACTTGACACGGGCCTGGACTGGGCCCACGGCCTGGTTTGGGCCTGTTTTGGGCTGTTTTGTTAATTTTACTAAAATCGTTTCCTAATATTTCCCGCATGCTTAACATATTTAAAACCCGTCAAAACAACCATAAAACAATCAAGTATCGACACAACCCAAAGACCAAAACCCGGACCCACCATGGACCAACCCAGACCTGGCAGGACCGGCCTGAACCGGTCTGAACCAGGCCTGAACCGGCCGGTTCACAGCCACCCTTACCCGGCCACTTCCACGGCCACAACAACCACCACCCTAAATTAATTCTAACATGATTTGAATTAACAACATCCATTTTTAAACATCCAATTCAACCATCATTCATACAAAATCATGGTTATAAATAAATCATACAATATGTCAAGAACACTAACATGATAAAAATTCCATACAACATAAAAATCATTACTACTTATCATGATACTACCAAAAACCATAAATCATAATAACATGAACAAAAACAAAAGATGAACCAAAACAAAAGAAACAAAGGCTATGTAACATTAAATCGTCGAGTAACTCGGAATCGTTACCTTAGCTAGCAAGATCAATTAGCACCAAAATAAGAAGTATAAATAAGAACCCCGTCT